>JAQFZE010004677.1:0-10987 GCA_034695245.1 Dicyrtomina saundersi | reverse complement strand
CACCACCACCGCCCCCACCACCCCCAGCACTCTGATTATTATGATTACTACTACTATTATTATTATTATTGTTGTGATGTAGATGATTATTATTCAGAGCCCCAGCACTGTGATTGTTGTGATTATGAGTACTATTTGAATTGAGGAGATGACCGTAGTCACTGGCTACCGGTGAGCCGTTCGTGGCCGCATTGTGATTCGTCATGGCAAACTCATGACTAGCTGGTCCAAACGGATCCGACTGTAACATTGACGAGAAGGAGCGCTGTGACGAGTCCAAATGATTCTGCATCTTGAGTCCTTTTCTTTTCTTTCAACAACGATCAATTTCAATAATCAAATCCCTTCGATCATACAGAAACTTCACTAAATACACCAATTACGAAATTCGTTCATAATCAAAAATGTATGAAATAGTTCCACTGTCAACTGTCTAACTGTTAAGTGCTAAAATTAATATTTTATCGTTTCGTCAGAAATCCCACAGTGAACAATTTTGAATTTTCTTCATAGCCCAGGTACAAGATATGTAATCGACGTCTTGAGAAAATGATATGAAAACGTCACAAGTGTAAGTTTTGGAAACCTCGAGAACAAAATTTGGAGACTGAAAACGGAAATGAAATTCTCTGTCCACCAACGTCAGTTGATCAAATAAAATCTCCAAAATAACCGAGACAGTTGACAGTTTCACACTTTTGGACAAGAATAAAGTTTATCCGGAGAAAAGCTTGGTTTTTCGAAGATTTGACACAAAAAGTTAAAATGTGTAAATGGGGAAGAAGTCGTAGATATGTAGTGGTGTTGTTTTGGAATGGGAAACTCGTGGTTTGGTGATCTTGTGAGGTTCGTATTTGGTGAGAGTACTTATCCTTCTCACAGCTGAGTACAGACTATCCACTTTCGCATCAGATTCCGCAGCCCGTATTTGGAATTCCCCCACCCATTCCATTCAAACCAACACAGAACACAGAACATGAGAAGTACACACTAATCCGCTCACCCACCAATGACGTTAGAAAAGTTGGAAAGAATAAAAATCGTCAAAGTCCAAACTTTCCTTGACATTGGAAATATTCTTCTTTTATTACACGTGGACGTCATTTATGGATAAATCCTACCTCACTCCCTTGCAGATGAGATCAAATCCAACTTCCCAACGCCAAGGCTCATTTTCCTCCCAGACGCGACGAAGCTAAGCATCCTAAATGAAGAGATCTTGAGAGATTTTCCTGTGAGATGGAAAAGTGAACCTTAAGACTGCACAGAAATTTGAAAATCTTGAATTGGCGCGCTGGAGGGCGGGACTGATTGAAAAGGAAGGCAGGCTTCTCCTTCCTTGATTTTCTGAATTCATCCCAATCTCATTTTCTCCTCTTTCCATCTTCTCTCATCATCCTCATCTCTCGTACTTACGTTTTCTTCCCCATGTCATCTGCAGCAATCTGCAAAGAGCAAATTCGGACAATTACACGTAGCGATGGACTAATCTCAATCTGTTCACTAATTAAACATCTCTACCTGTCCTTCAAAATTCTAATTGGGAATGCAAAACACCTTCCGTATATTTCCACTTGTTCCCTCTTGAAAACACCTTCCTAATTAATTTATTTCTCCCTGACCAACTGCAAAACGGGCTGGATGCTAACATGTTTTCCAATCACTAACAATGTGAGCATCTCCTACCTAGCTGTACATTTGGCAAGTGCAGGTAAAATTGAAGATGTAAGTAGTTAGCTGATTTGAAAACTTAAATGACATTCTTCTGTATGTACGTGATGTTCTTTAGTTCATAAGATGAATTATGATTATAGAATGGAATGACCGAAGTTTACTGATCTGTAAGTGTGTAGATATCATAGTTTGCATGTGGATTGTAGATTACCTGTTCAGTTGGTGTTGTATGTAAATGACTGTTGTTCTTCTTGTTGACTTCTTCTGGTTCTTTTAGCTCTCCAACTGACAAGGATTAATAAATCCGGAGCTTCCCATCATCATTTGATCATCCACAGCGAGAGAACGTTTCTTGGTTTCTTAATAATTCCACGCAAAAAAAAAGTACAATAGAAAATTGAAAAGGTAAGCTGTTAAGTTTCTTTCCTTCCAAGTCACAAGTTGGTGATCCCATTATACAGATTAAACATTTAGCTACCAACTGTTGACTGTGTGCCTACGTACGAGGACCTGCTCTTTTTTGTTATGAGTTCAGATTGAGAATTTGATGCCATTTGCCATTTGGTCGAGTTGACAGTAATATGCGTTTAATGTTGATTACATTTTGTAGCTCTCTGTCTGTCCCCTTGTTATTGCTTGACTCAGTTCTGAGCTGATCTGATTGGCGATTGTGGAAGAGGAAAAATTGAAGAATGGGTGGGATGGGATTTGAGTATTTGATGATCTTCTCTGATCGGGAGTGAAGTGGAAGTGACAGGTGTTATCATGACGATGATGATGATTAAGTGCGGATTTGGACGAGGAATTCATGTCGTCACCTTCCCTCAACTCTCAACATTTCTGTCCCGTCTGTCCACAGAATAAACTTGTGACCCTTCCTGACATGGAAATGACATCCCCATCATATCACATCACAATTCAGTCCCGTCCTATGTCTATAGAATGTTAGTGTATGCAAATTAACGAGTAATTAATTCAATCCTTTCAGTACTATTCATTTCCAGAATTAGTAAATTTTATGAAAGTCTTTGAATGGGATACCAATTAATTATGAACTGAGATGCATTTCAGGTGTTTGAATCTATTTCTGGTTCCGCCTGTTTGCAGAATGTTGTAGGAGTCCAGCCTTTCTTCGCAGGTGAAACTGTGCAGATTCTGCTGGTGTTACGGATGACGTTAGAAATGACTGAGATGTAGTTTGCTTAATAAGCAGAAATTAGTTGGTAGTTGGTGTGAGTGATGGTGGCTATCCTTGAGAGATGTTTGGATTTGGACTAATTTGACATATTGACGTTTGATGGTTGGCAATGTATTTTTGCTCAAATAAAAAGTGGGTTCTGTTTTCTGTTTACGGTTTCAGTTTTGGATAAATGGGAGTGGAGGAAGTTGGACTAAAAGGAGATAAGCGTCGTCTCTTCTTCTTTTCCTCTCCTTCTGTTCTATTCTGAGGGTCTCGTTCTAAAAGTAGCTTAAATTGCAAGGGAATGGAATTCCAACCCAAAAACCAGATTCAAAATCCCTTTCCCGTCTCCGTCTCCACATTCAGCCACAATCAGCCACATTGCACATCCAAATCCTCATCTTCCCAGTCTTCGCCACACTCCTCGCCGTCTTTGCACAGAAATAAGAAACAAAAACAACTATGTAACCCGAATCAAGGTAAAAGAGACGGAGAAGCCATCGTCGGTTTAAATAAGCTCATCCTATGGTCATAACGATACGCGATGCTCCTCAATCTCCACATTTCCTACATATGTACAGCTATGCTAATAACTTGTTTTTTTCCTTTTTGCTCAGTGTATTTTTATACGGGCAGTTTCTCGGAGCTAAAAGCTCCAAAAGAATGGAGAAGATTGACAAAGTTTCAAGCCAGATTGAAAAGGAAATGCGGTTTCGTAAAAATGGTAAAGGGCCCAGATTTTATTTTCCTAGATTAACATTTATTTAACTCGTGGCTTCTATGTAGATAGTTTAAGTAGTTTTTTATGCATTTATAAATGGCTGTATGGTGGAAGCTGGGATAATGCTCCTAGGTAATTCCTAGATTTTGAAATTCTTAAAATTAATTTATCGTCGGAATTTGAATGAATAAGATTTAAAAGAATGAATGTGGGCTACTTGAGTACCGACCGACGTACGTGAGATGTTGAATTGAGCCACGTGCCGATCCACTAATAGGGTTTATTTTCAAGACGGACACGTGTAGCCATATTTTTATAAAGGGCTGAAATGTATATAGGTACGAGAGCTACATATGCGAGTGTGTGTTACAGGAATTTGGCACTATTTTAAAAACGCATGTCCTGAGCTCATTTTTTTCTGTATTTTATTGAGAACACACAGAGACTCAGAAACATTATTTTATTATTTTTGTACTTGAGGGCATTTCAAAAACTATCAAAAAGAACAATTATTGCTGTAGGTTTTATGGCCGTTTTGTGTTTGAATTTTTACAGGTTAATTGAAACATTCTGACTGAATGGTGATGGATTGCTCAGTGTGCCCCTGTCACTCCATTTCGCAGTAGAAAATTAAGAGAAGCCCGGAAGATGCAGAAGGAGCTAAGTAGTCCACTGACTCAATGTGCTCATCTTATTTTGGTTACATAACTTTGCGTATGAGGAGTTGCATCTCTGGTAAATGTACAGTTTGTGCTTTGCCGGGACCGGGATCGGAAAAAAAGAGAACAGCTGGTGTAATTTTTTGGCTCTACTTTGGCAATAGTTTGTCTTTGTAATAATAATCTGGTTCTGGTTTTCCTTTACAGATAATATTTCTTCCTTTTACTCCACACACGCACTATCTCCACGGCTACTCGTTCCTAATCGAATGGTAACGGTCCCGGTCCCGGTCTCGGTCTCGGCCCTTCTACCGGTAGCGTCTGAAGGCTTGAAGATGGGAGAGTCTAGTGTGCCAATGTGGTGCAATAATTATAGCATTAATACCCCGCTCCGGATTCCTCCGGCTCCGGCTCCGGATTCCGCTCTCGTCTCTTTTTGGCTCCTATTTTATTTTTTGGCATTGACTTTTGTCTCGCATGCAGAACGTCGCCTCGACCACAATTCAAAGGAACGACTCAAAATTCAAATTGGGCTCGCTCTGCGTTTCCTCATCTTCAATGCGTCCGTCTCCCAATCCCTGCAGCTACTCTTTTAATCCGGAATTTAATTCAAACAAAATCAAAGAATTGAGGAGACTTTGGGATCCAGAACCAGATGGGTATTTAATCTTTAAAAAGTGGGAAACTCATGAGTGATAAAATAATTTAAATTGAATTTAAATCCGGCTATAGATCATGAATTAGGAGGTATAGTGAGAGCTAATGAAGCCGGGATGTGAAAAGATGGAAAAGATGCGGTTGTAGGGACTCAGTATTATGTACTTGATTTTGTTTTTGTAGGTTCGTAGCCGTAGCTTTGTTCTCGCACTCGGAGTGTGTGTGTGAGTGGAGATGAGGAAGCGAGAGGAGATGAGGACGGCCTCCTCCCAAAATAGGAAGCGATGCCCAAATTTGGAGTTGCTCTCTGTTTACGTTTCAGTGTCTCTCTGCCTTTCCTTTCCATTGAGATGTGAATTTTGCTGGTGGCTTTTCGTTGGATGTGAAGAGAGGAGAGCAGCAACTCTGTTTCGTGTAGTTTCGTTGTGGTTGTGTATTGAGTTGGGAAATGAGCCTTGCTCGGATGCCATGTGCTCTCAATTCAGTCCAAATCTCATTTCCGGACTCTTTTTTCAACCCGGATTTTTTCCCTCCCGCTCATTTCCACCACAATCTACCTCATGCGCCGGGTCAAGTGCCTCAATTCGATTGACCTCTGCGTCAAATCTCGGAAATTCACCCAGACTTGGTCCATTATCATCGAGGGGAGACGCACAGCTGGTCCTGCAGCATCTCGTCTCCCTCGCGTAGCATGGCTTCTCATCTCTCATCATCAGTCTCCCAGTCTCCACACATTCTTCCCTTCGATCTTCCACCCAACAACACATCGGCCTCTGCACCTTCCTCCCTCCGTCCAGTCACCACGTCGCTGTCGCTATCTATCCACGTACATCTCTCCCATCCAACCATCATCCACCTATTTTTTATTCATCAGCATTTCGTCGTGGATTTTATGAATTCCAGAGAAACTCGCTCAGAAGTGGAGCCGACGGATTTGATGTGATCACTCAAGAGATGAGATGAGATTCGACAATATTCTCACGTCTCACAGCATCACCGAGGAACACCTCGTCGTATTATTTCGAGCTATTCACTTCTCTATCACCTGTAATCAGACGTCCTTCTGTCTTGGGATGCACGATTCTGCACGAGATAAATATGTTTCGTATTTTATTCCGTTTTAATGCATAGTGTAAAATTATTTTGTAATCGCATTTTCTTTCTTTTGAAGATAAGGAATCTGTTATTGTGATATTTAATTGCTTATTTCATTAATGTAAATTATCCACCTACTGACTGAGTGGAGATTTGCTAATTTTGGATCAGATTTTAGTCGTATGCGGAGTGCTGAGTGGTTAAAAGTCGGAGGGAAAATACAGATGTGTAAATATAGATTTGACATTTTGACAAATGAAATTAGTTTAGACTTTTGGACGTGACGTGAGTTGACATTTGAGTGATTTGACGTTTTGCGCCGGACAAAAAGAAGTGAGAGAAGTATTGAAGTTAATTGAAGTCATTGATCACGATGCAGGTGTTTAATTGAATTCTCACTCTCATGCTGCGACAAAGTCTGTACGTACATCTTGTTGTTAGTTGACTGGTGGACGGAGACGGACGTGTGACATGTGTACATTTAATTTCCATATTTAATAACACCTTCATTCTTTTCCTTGATTAGAATTTCAATTTTGGATTATTAGCCTGTCATTGTGGATGCGGTGGAGTACGCATCAAGTTCTCGGTAGCCACACAGAAATACACAATGGAATATTCATTTAACTGTTTATTCATCTTTTAGGCTTTTATCGCTGTGTTCCCACTTACGTGTACGCAATCTGTGCATAAGTGAAGATACTTGTAGCTCTTGGGAACATTGCCGGAAATGTTTCCGCTGAGCGCAGTAGATGGAAAGACGGACTCCAAGACGAGGTGGGTGAGATATGTGACGTCTTCGTCTTGTCTCCTCACTTGTCTGCACGGCGCACGGGAAAAAGGAAATCACGTCCCAAGTTCAGCTGGTAGCAAATACACATAACAATTCGCTATTATTTATTTTTTCCTCGGCCCCATTCAACTTAATGCAGAGCATCATAGCTTCGTTGTCTACTTATGCATTATGTCTTTCCAGTTCTCCAGTTTCACATTTTCCAATCACCATTTCGCAAAGATCTATTTTTCTATCTACGCTCCACCACATTTCACTTTTGGAACCCAAAATTTGATATGCGTCTAGTGCGCCATTTGACAATTTAATATGACTAATGAAAGGACGACAAAAAATTGTTTTTCTCTGATTTCTCCCTGATTTGACTTTTAATGTGGATCGAATCGAAAGTAATGAGGTACAGAATACAAATTAATTGAATGTGGCCTTGAGACTTTTAACGAAATCGAAATAAATATTTGGAGCAGTGTCATTCTTCATCCTTCCTTCGCCTTAACAAATTAATCATAAAACTATAAAATTAATAATTATTCTCAAAACTGATTCATTTCTCCTTTCAACTCTCTTTAAGATTCCACTTCAAAATTTTACTTACGTAAATATTTTTGATAATCTGTGGATCCGAATTTAAGATTGAGAATAATAATTTGTAGTAAAAAGGAGATTAAGAATAAAACGAAATGAATTCTACTGGAGGGGAAGAAAGTGAGAGGAGAGGAAGAGAAGATGGACGTGGGAATCCTTCTGATTGGCTAAAGAAGAAAATTGTCTCAATAAATTGGACGTACGTCTTTTTCCTGTCCGCGCTCCACCTCCCAGCGCTCTACGGCCTCCTCCTCCTCCTCAAGCGCCAATTCCTCTACTCAACGCTCTTCTACGGTGAATTAAAACACTCAATATTTACTCATTAATTACGCTTAGTATTAACGCAATTGGTTTCAAATTCTGAATTTAGCGTTTTTTCTGCATACGCTGTGCGCAATGGGCGTAACCGTCGGAGCGCATCGCCTCTGGACTCACAGAGCGTTCAAAGCTAAAGCGCCACTCAAGCTCCTCCTCATCATCCTTCACACGATGGCCGCGCAGGTCTCTTCTTTCTTTCTTTCTTTGTACACAATTTTTAACTCTTTTGTAAACCATGAAAACTTAAAAACAAATACGAATTCAAAACCCCCGCGCAGAACACGATGTGGTTGTGGGTGGCGATGCACAGAGTTCACCACAAATATTCGGACACGGACAAAGACCCACACAACGCTCGGCACGGCTTCTGGTTCTCGCACGTTGGATGGGCCCTCACTTTCGATTTCCAGGAATTCTACCAAAACTTGGAGGTCATTGACATGACTGATATTGACACGGATCCGTTTGTCATGTGGCAGAAAAAGTAACGATTTTAATTTAAAATCAGTGAATTTCCTAATTAGATTTCTGCATATGATTACAAGTTAAACGTAATTGTGGGTTGCTAAGGTGTTACCATGCGAAGGCGATTCTGTTGGCCTACGTCCTTCCCGCCCTCGTCCCTTGGCTGTTTTGGGGCGAAAGTTGGGAACCCGCCTTTTTTATTGCGTCTGCGCTCAGGATTGTTTTCACTGTCCACTGCACATTCGCTGTGAACAGCTTCGCGCATCTCTATGGAAGCAAGCCCTACGACAGGTGAGTGAGTGACGTGTTTTCTTTCTTCGATTTGGGCTCTACCCGGGCCCGGGCATTTGCTAAATTCCGGGATTTTGTTCTGAACTGCCAAATAATTTGTAAAAGAATACAACTTTGTGATTTGATATTGCTAATTTTAGAAATATAATGCCGGTGGAGAACAGGTGGGTTTCGTTCTGGACGCTGGGCGAAGGTTGGCACAACTTCCACCACGCTTTTCCCTGGGACTACAGAGCGGGCGAATTCGGCATCGGCGGATTTAATCCGTCCACCGCATTCATCGACTTGTTTGCAAAAATCGGCTGGGCCTACGATCTCAAGACTGCGTCCCGGAAGATTGTTCAGTCCAGGGCGAAGAGGAGCGGAGATGGAACTTTTCACATGGCCACGAATAAATTCGTGGAAATTGATAGGAAGATGTGAGATAGAAAAGCAGAAGGAAAACTATTCTCTCGTCTTGTATTTCTTTGCTTTGATTGTAAGCGAGTGCATTTCTTTTACCATTTTTTGTGACCCGATGACCTTTAGGCCCAGACGCTCATTTCAACATGCAAGTTGTGTCTATTTAGCAAAGTTGTGATTCCACTACTCCACTCATTTGCGTACTAAGACAGCACTAAGAACTTGACTGTTTTTTACGCATCCCAAATTGCAACACATCTTTCCGTCTACTTAAACACGTCTATGTCTCCTGCTCATGCACGTGGATGACTAAAAAAACAGCTGTTTCCCCGTTCAACTCCTTACGCACGTATTTCCCGGTGATGAAATGAAACAATTGAAGTTGAAGAAATTCACTCTGCGTCGATCTGTCTCGACTTTTTTATTGTTTATTTACATTTTGTTGTGGTAATTAATTAGGAATAATTTTGTACAGGGTTAGTGGAATCCACTCATTTTGCACTCAGGCAAGTTTGGCTTTAGACTTTACAAAATAGGCTTTGACGAAGAAATTGAGAAAGAGGGCGAAGTAAGTTGCGTAGATGAAGAGACCGAAATAAATATTACTCATCGACCGCTCGCAATATCCTCCAGTCGCTAAACATTACGATAAAAATAAAAAAAAACATTAACGATTAACTATGTGATTGATTAATTTATTTTATAATTAATTAATTGAATTAATTAGTGAATAAATCAAGTTACATCTGACATGGTAAGTGTAGACGTTGATGAAGAGGCCAATGACCATCTGACTGATTTGGAGGACCGTGAGGACCATCGCAAAGTTTCGGGGAACTTTTACCTTTAATGCCTTTAAAACACATTATGATATTTATAAAAACAGCTGGTTGCATACATTTTGGAATTTATTTTAAAACTTTCAAAGCAAATTGATGGTGGTGACTGACCTTCAAGGCGTAGTACGTGTACATGAGGGAGTGGACGAAATAGTTCATGGTTCCAAACCACCGAAAAGCAACTTCGTATTCCTCAAAGTAAACCCAACACATCAACAGAACCGTCGTGTGGTGGTACCTGTCAAATTTCGGCAAATTTTACACAAAATTCAGTGCAATTGGAAGTTTGTAAAATTCTGAAAAAAAAACTAGACTCACCAATGAAGGAAAATAAGTTTTTGTTTGCGCAGGACGATGAACGCCGTGTCTCCCAGTTCCACAAATTTGGACAGACACATGAGAAGACCCCAGAATGCAGTCGAGTAATTGTGAACGTCCCTTTTTTGGATCAAAACAAAATTAATTAGCTGACAATTTTCAAAAAAAATGGACCAAAGCGTTTGAGTAAAATGTCTCACCTGAGGCAGACGGATGTGTGGAATCCCTTTTGAACTCCGTTCTGAGTCATGATGTAAAAAAGCTCGGGGAAAGTTCGTAGGAATCCGAAGGTTGAGAAGATGGCGAGAGAAATGTTCCAGATGAGAAGATGTGGACCCAGACTGAATCTCTCCCGCGTCTTCATCATCTCCCGCCCCACAAACGCACTCGCAACATACAGAAGACAGATGCCAATGGCCACGTAGCGAGTCTCAATAAAAATCCTGATGGCCTCCGCTAAATTGTAGACTTCGAAGTCGTATGCTGTAGCGTAGGGAGAAGATCTCCTCGGCCACGTGTCACTCACATTTTGAACGAGGTCAACTAGCGATAAGTTTTGGTCTTGAAAAATGTGAGTTGTTTTGTGAGCCGAGGGGAGATGCAAAAATTTCAGGGCGTCCATTTCTGATCCTTTGTAATTCTAATTGTGCAAGTTTTGATCTCAAAAGCGGCCGTCCAGCTCCAGACTCGAGATCATCAATGATTTGCTGGGATATTGTAGCAGATATTTATACGATGTGGATTTGATAGAAATGGCATTATCCTGGATTCTGAATGAAGACAAAAAAGTGTGGATACAGTCCACTCTCTACATAGCGTACCTCCTCATAGTGGATACCTCTACATAGCGTACGGAGGCTGTATCCCCGGCTAAACTCCTATGCTTTCTATGTTATAATACTTCTACATAGTTTACCTCTACATAGTGGAAACCTCCTCATAGCGTACTAATTTTAGAGGCCCAAAATAACATTTTAGTGTAAATTTCGT
>JAQFZE010004676.1:0-10989 GCA_034695245.1 Dicyrtomina saundersi | reverse complement strand
CACATTTTAGAAAGTGCAAAATGGGTTATTTACAATATTTATAAAGTGCAAAATGGGTTATTTGCACATTTTAGAACGTGCAAAATGGGTTATTTTCACATTTTAGAAAGTGCAAAATGGGTTATTTGTATATTTTAGAAAGTGCAAAATGGGTTATTTGCACATTTTAGAAAATGCAAAATGGGTTATTTACACATTTTAGAAAGTGCAAAATGGGTAATTTACACATTTTAGAAAGTGCAAAATGGGTTATTTACACATTTTAGAAAGTGCAAAATGGGTTATTTACACATTTTAGAAAGTGCAAAATGGGCTATTCACACTTTGTTGAAAGTGCAAAATGGGTTATTTATACATTTTAGAAAGTTCAAAATGGGGTATTTACACTTCGTTGAAAATGCAAAATAGGTTATTTACACATTTTTTTAGGTGCAAAATAAGGTATTTATGGTATGTAAAGGGGAAATTCCACCTATTCGGCCTATTTCGGATGTTTTAGAATGTAAAGGACGCTATTTATGAATTTTTAAACGATGAAAATGAACCATTGAAGTGTTTTAACTGCTCAGAAGTTGCGTTATAAGCAACTGTATGTTAAAAAGGAGTGAAATTTGAGCGTATTTTTTGGCTTGATTTGACGAGGATTTTTTTCAAAACACATATTACATCCGCACTTTATTAAAGCGGATTACGAACAAACCCCTACATTTTTGAATAGTAGAAACATTTGGATGCTGTTGGAGATGGTAACAAAAGGTAGCGGAAACGAAATGGACGTCATTGTTATCCTGTCGTTGTGAAATTTTGAAAGTACCGGTAAATGAAAAGATACAAGAGGAGATTTGAGAAAACGATAAAATTCTCTGGCCTCTGCGAAGCTCGTTAAAATGTTTGAGAGCCGCTTCACGGAATCGCGACGGAGGAGCTAATTACTGAGCCGACTAATGATCTGATATAATAACGATTTGCGTACTTAAAAATGTGCGGGGAAAATAAATACCCCCGTAGAGCCCATAAAATCCGTCCGCCAGTTCCAAGGCAGTTTGACGACAGTCCGTTTTGATTCTTTTGATCCCGGACTGAGAGTGGACATTTCAAAATGGGAGCGGCTCATTCAAGACTCGGGATGATGGGTGCATCAATTAAATCCGCTTTTCAAAGGAAACCGCGGAGCGTCGTAAAGGGAACCGCTAAATTATTCCTTTTAACTTCCGTCTCCCGTTTTTGTCAGTCTCTCACTCCACATTATTCAGCACATGAGTCCCGCTTTGCATTTTGAGCGTAATATAGACATGACATTTATTTTATTTCCCATAATTAATTCCACCGTCGCATCCCATCCATCCCACTCACTAATAATCCGACGCATCCCTTCCTCAGTCAGAATATTCACTTTGTTGCAGGACAGACTCAAGCTTCCCGCATCTCCCCACACGCTACACTTACACTGCACTGCCTTGGTTACATATCGTGTGTGAAGAACCAAAATTACCCATATCCAATTTAAGCTACAATCAAAATGAGCTATGTCGTAAAAACAGAATGAGAGACATGCGTAAAATGTTAATTACGAGTTTTTGAAAAGTGTAAAATGTTCTAATTCCACGTTTTCCAAAATGGGAAAAATGCTCTAATTCCGTGTTTTTGAAAAGGTGTAAAATTTTGTATTTACATATTTTTGAAAATTGCAAAACATTCTGTTTAAATGCTCTCAAGACATATTTGAATATTTTTGTAGATAGTGGATACTGTTTTTAGCTAAAAATGGAAATGGGTCATTTTGGTTCTTCACAGACGATCAGACGATATCCATTTTCCATGGGGTGTCCATGTGGAGGCCGAGGGACCGTGGGACTCGCTTTTGTGGAATTAATTAGTAATTAGGCTCATTAATAAAGCACCGCTCCGCTCCCTCCTTTGGACAATGTCATTTTGTGTTGCGGAATCCTTTAGAAATGCAGGGCACTCATTTCCCATATTCATCATTTTCCATAGTAATAAACACTCCATTTATAAGTAGGCCTATTACATTAGTATGTATATTCATCCGTGGTAATCCGCATATGGGTCATGGGTAGCGTGACCATGAGGGACATTTCACCTGTGAAGATTCAAAATGAGCCATATCCATTTTTAACTAAATACGAAATGTACTATCTACAAACAGTTTATGAGCATCGTGTAATCCCTAAGGTTAAGGCATGTAAATAGAGCATTTTACATTTTTCAAAAACATGGAATTAGAACATTTTACACTTTTCAAAAACATGTAAATAGAACATTTTGCACTTTTCAAAAACATGTAAATAGAACATTTTACACTTCTCAAAAACGTGTAAATAGAACATTTTACACTTTTCAAAAACTCGTAATTAACATTTTACGCATGCTTCTTATTTTGTTATGACATAGCTCATTTTGATTCCAGCTAAAATTGGATATAGGTCATTTTGGTTCTTCACACACGATATAATTTTAGTGACGCAGAGGTAATAACTACGTTCCTTAAGTACTTACAGCTAGACGCTTATGCACTTGAACAAATAGACTCGTAGTAAGTACGATAATAAGACACTTGCACCTCATTCCTAATACTCATTTTCAAGTCAACTACTTAACAAGGGAATTTAAAAAATCAAATGTATTTACGATTTTTATAAATTTGTTGGAATATTTAGAAAACATTTTCAAGCCAAGTGAATGGCTTTGGGGCACAGTTAGAAAAAATGGAAAATCTAAAAAAAAATGTAATAAACTGTATTATTATTATTACATACGGTTCGTGTAATTATCGGTATGTCACTATAGTTACACTGTTACATGTCCTGTTTGGAGTTGGATGGAATCATGGAAATAGTAAATAAATAGTCTGTGGGATTAATCACTTGAAGAAAATATACTATTTTTTGTTAAGTCCAATTTACTGCGTGTACCTGTACTCTGCATTTATGTCTCCTGGAACTAACAATTCTCCTGCATTTCTCCTTTTTACAGGTGTTTAACTTTGCGACAGGAAGTTGACATTCTTTTGAATTTTGGAAGGTGTCCCACTGTGCACTAAAGTGCATTCGTTTAAGTGAGCCACAGCGACAGACTTGATGATGACAGATAAGAGCAGTGCCCCAGGTCCCATGTCACTGTCAGCCTTGTCAGCACTCTTGCCCAGGAATGTGAGGAATTTGACGGTGGAGGACGTTCCCCTCCGTCGGCCACCCGCCCCCCAAGACATCCTCCGAATAATTGACAAGAATAAAAAGTTACTCCTCGTCATTTACCGCTGCCTCACCGGAGCCAACACTCGAGTTGACCTCATTGACATCGTCATCTCCTCCTGTCGAAGGGCACTCCGTCGAAATCTCATTTACCTCGCAAGCCACTTGGCGGCTGGACCGGATAGAAACTGGTGTCTCAACCTTCTCAAGGTCACATTTTCATTACAATAATAAACCTACAATTTATTCACTTTTTAAAATCTCATCCATTCATAATTCATCACCTCTTGTCACGTTGTTTTGCTCAGCAAAATTAAATCGGAAACATTCTATGCGTAATTTAATTTTTGCATACTCATCTCAAAAACGGGTATTGTCAACTTTGAAAATTGATTGATAGTTTTTTGTTTTAAAAAAAAAGCTGTAAATAGCTCATTTTGTATTTTCAAGAGAGACTCCGAAAGTTGCATTTTAGCATTTTTAAAAAAGTAAAAATAAAGCAATTTAGGATTTTTAAAAAGATAAAAATAAAGCATTTTGCACACTCAAAATCTTATTGGAATGATCGCATTTTGAAATTTCAAAACAGTTTCACTTTTACGCTTCACAGATTTTTGTTTGGTTTGGAATTTGAAAGGATAGGAACGACAGGAGTCAGACAGATCGCCCGTCGGACAGGAAGGTTGCCCTGGAATTGCTTGCAAGGGAAAATTCTGCAATGACGAAACAAACGCGAGTTGGGCGACCGTCACCGCCAACGCCACGGCATCAAATTTGAAACTGGACTCTTTTATCCTCCCAGCTCCACTACCTGGAGCCGGAACCGGTGCCGGAGCAGCATCTACTACATGTTCAGGGTCCAAAATAGATTTGAATAAAAAGCAAGAAATGATCTCATGTGATATGAACGCAATGGTGGAGGCATCCGGTTCTAGCTCGAGTGAATACCTCCTTCCCGAGTTCCTCTTCTACGTTACCCGGATTTGTAACTCTGAGCTTTTCACACCTTCCTCCCTCCCGATGGACCTGACGAAGAAAAGGGAAGATTTAAGAGGTATCTTACAAATATTTTAAATTCAACGCAATAGTGAGTGAGAAATTATAGAATAGTAGAGTAGATTGAAGTTGCAAACCATTTGGAGTTAATTAATTCGGCGGATCATTGAACAGACACGAGTTCGAGTGGATTTGGGTCGTGGAGTAGTCTGGATGAGGACGCGGGAACCCTAATGGACCTGTCCACGTCAACCGTCCCACGAAATACTCAACAGCTCCCATCCAACGTGTCATCATTACTCGAGGTGGTCTCTGGACGGAGCCAAGTATTTCCTCCGTCTCCGAGTCACCCTCAAAATCAACATCCGTTTAATCCTCCGTGTCTCCTACTCCCAGTTCAAGTTCCACTCCTCTTTCAGTTTGACATGGACGAGAATCGTCATCTCTGCTTCTGTTCCACGAAGCTTGAAGACGTCGTCTGGAAAAGTAGAAATTGACTCAAATTGACAACGTCCGCCCCGTCTCCACTCCACACTTGACACAGTCCACATTCCACACTCCACATAATTATCCTCCGTCCAGCTCAAAGGGTGACCATCTTTATCTGTAATCTGTAGCATTAGTTAGTTCAAGTTAGAGCTGAAATTGAAAATGTCGCGTTTATTTTTAACGAGATGAAATTCTACTTTTATTTTTTATCAATTTGCAAGTTTTATAAAAGGGATCGTCCATAAATAGCGTCATCGAAATAACTCCATTTTAAGGAGTTTAACCGTTGCGTTTACGGCTATGTTTAACATGGGATGTCATCAGTATCCAAGGAGACCCATTGATCCTACCCATGACGTCATCAATGGACGATCCCTAAATGTCAGAGTTTGGGGTAGTTGGCGTTGTCCCTCGTAGAATTGTTGATGGAAGCTTTACTATAGCCTGTCTAACTTCAATGCCTCAATAGAATCCTACTTCAGACTTACCTAATTACTACCTAATTTATTTTTGCAAAACCCTGTTTTTCTTTCCAGTTGCTGTGCCTGTGCCTGTGAAAGCTCAAAATAGGATAATTAGTAATTCTGTCTTCCATTTCCATCACTTCCACCGTGGAAGTTCCACGTTTGGTATCTCATCATCCATGAAAATGATGAAAATAGAATATGAAACGGCTTTGTTTATTTACTATTAATTACCTCCTCACATGTTACATCATTCAGATTCAGCTCATAGTTTTGAAGCTGTATACTGATAGCTAAATGTACATAGAGCGAGATTGTGCATATTGTGTATTTGTTCATAATGTTGATAGTACTAATAAAAACTTGGGAAAAGATTCGAGAAAATTTATTCGGCTAGCATCTGTAATAAATATACTTTTTTCAAGTCACAAGTTCTCAAGGTTATAAAATTGAATCTTCCTGGAAATGTTGCTGGAAAGAAAAAAGAATTAAACAAAGACTGAATTGAGGGAGCAATAAAAATAATACACATGCACAAACACTTTGCTTCTTTCCACTCTGGTTGCCTTTTGTACTTAAACAGCAAAATCTGAATAATATTTTACCGATTTAACCAGTTGCCAGTTTACCTTCCAAATCCAAGTTCCTTATCAAGTCCTTTCGCATAGCACGATAGCACACACACATCGAGAGAGTTGAACTCGAAAAATCCAGTGAACAAGTCAAACCATTTCCTTCTGTTTAGTTCCTTCAAAGGCGAACGTTGTCCGTAAAAATAAAATCGTAATCTACAATCTACATAAAATGTAAAATGCCCTCAGATTTTAATTGTAGATACAGTAGTGTACGTACATAAGTATGTAAATGAAGCTTACGCGTAAAAGTGCATTATAAGATTCACCTATAGAAGATTATATTTACAGTATTGACTTACATACTGACGCGGATGCCGATAAGGGATAAGGAAAAGCATAAATTAATAAAATAATATAGACTTCTAGACGGGATTAAAGGTGGTACGTGGTCGCGAGATGTGAAATGGTTATGCTGTAAGGCACACAATCTTCAATCATCTCAAAGTTAACTTCATCGTCCACCCCTCCTGCCCAGCTCCAGCCCATCACTAAGGGTATCAAAAAGAAACGCTTCGTAATTTACTCAATTTTCGAAAGTTTATCACTGCGGCATCGGCATCGGCATCGGCATCGGGACGTGCCACGGCTGCACAGGTCAATCTCACACAACTTCGGACGTAGCTGAATCCATAGTAATCCAGCGCATCATCAAGAATCCCAGTGCCCGATAATAATAATTTGAAAGTCAAGAGATAAAGATAAAACTAATTGTTGATTGTTTAGCTCATCCTAATGGGAAATATTGGTTAACTTTATCCATTAAAAGTTGTAGTTTGTGTAGTACAGGGATTATAGCGAAATACTGCTTACTCACATTATTTGAAATAACATTTTAGATCAGTGATATATTAGACCGATAGAGAAAGGGAACAGTAAAAGTCGCAAGTAGATTTGTTTTGAAATGTTTAAAAATTTCTCAAAATAAAATTGAAAATGGGTAAACATCAATTTCTTAGAAGGGACTCCTACACGTGTTTAAATCCTCAAATCCCTGGACTCGTTCAAGCTTTTGGCTCTTCTCAGGTAACAATTAACTCCGTTCAACGTAGTTATTGGTTCTATCACATTTATTTTGATGAAATTAACAATTAGTCTATTAGTGTTTAAAAACATTAACAAAGTTATAAATATCAAAGGCTAATTATGCGGGAATAATTTCATCACCTGCCCGCAAGACTCCACAAGGTCCGGAAAAGAGACCGAGACCAAACCACGGGAAAAGCAGCGAGAACGATGGCTCTTCTGGGAGTGGTAGTGACGACGATGAGGTTAACAATTCTAATTAATTAAACATATTAAAATACAAGTGCCAATAATCATTATTATAAAGCATTGCCAAGAAACGATTACCAATAATTTATATGTGATAAGTATGTATAAAGAAAAAGAAAGTCACACAGCTAATAGTTGATAGCGTTTTCAGTGTGTTTTCAAAGTATTTCATTAAATAATGAATAAAAATTAATGCTGTTACATATACTTGTCAATAATTAATAATGCAATTACCGTTGAATACGGACAGGATGATGCAAAATCTGAGGATCAGGCTCCAGGTTCATGTGATGATGAAAGCCACCTACTTCGATCCCGATCTCAGTCTCAATCTCGCTCAAGACTTTTGTCACCTCGATCAAATGTCAATCGAAATGGGAATGATGAGGCTAGTAAATGGTACAGTGCGGACGTTGTTGGAGATTTGAAGAGGAATTTAGATATTGACGATCACAAAATCAAACTCCATGACTTGTGTCGACGTCTCGGAACTAATGAAATCATTGTAAGTCTTAATAACTATGTAAACTAATAAATAGGTAATTAATTAAATTGAATACTAATTAATAATTAATAAACCAGGTCTGTCAATAGTTGACAGTTTTCCTCCATGACTAGTGAGTTAGAATATTCGGGAATTAACTTTGATAATTTATGAACTCTATCTGCCACCTGTAGAATGCAGTAATTTATTATGTTGCTGATTTGTGCGTGTGACAGGGTTTGACCAGGTTCCAAGTTCATGTCAATCGTGAAAAATACGGTGAAAATATGTTGACACCACCGAAGGCAACACCAGAATGGCAACATTTTCTACGTCATGCTCTCGGCGGGTTTTCCTTTCTTCTCATTATTGGCTCCGTCATTTGCTTTTACGCCAGTTTTGCTGACAGCCGCTACCTCTATTTAGAGGATCAAGCCACCGAATACGTACGCACCTTTTTAATCACTCATTACTACTCTTGTAATTCACTTTAATTTTAATACTCTCATTTAATTTATTTCAGTTTGTGTTTTTAACATTCAGTTTTGTTAGTTAGTTTTATTGTTTCAGTTTTGCTTAGTTTAGGCTATTGCAATGATTTAGCTTTAACAGTTGACAGTTTGACAATGTAATAGCGATTATTAGTCAGTGCAGAAGAAGCACTAAGGGATCGTCCATAAATGATGTCATCGGTAGGGTCCCTGGGTCTAGTCGGATACTGATTACTGATAACATGACATGCCATGTTAAATGTAGCCGTTTGCGTAATGTTAAAGTGATGACATAGGGTTGGTTCGTCCTAAGAATGTGATAATTTGGATGACATCATTTGCGGACCATTCCCTAATCTATTGGTTGCTGAATTTCATCTCGTTGTTCCTTGTTGTGCAGATGTATCTTGGAATTGTGCTCTTAGCCGTTGTCTTCATCTCTGGTCTATTTTCGTATTACCAGGAAACGAAAAGCACTAAAATCATGGTAAGTTCAAAGTTCAACTAATCTTAAGATGGCTAAAAGTATTAATTATTAATTAAACACCCAACTTTAAAAATGATGTTGAAAATAAAGGTATAAAATAGTATAAATGTATCGCGTCTCGTAAGTAATATCGCCTGTGAAGAACCAAAATGACCCATATCCAATTTAAGCTACAATCAAAATGAGCTATGTCATAAAAACAAAATGAGAAACATGCGTAAAATGTTAATTACGATTTTTTTTTAAAGTGTAAAATGTTCTATTTACATGTGTTTGGAAAAGTGTAAAATTTTCTATTTACATGTTTTTGAAAAAAGTAAAATGTTTTCTATTTACACATTTTTGAAAAGTGTAAAATGTTCCGATTCCATGTTTTTGAAAAGGTGCAAAATGTTCTAATTCCAAGTGTTTGAAAACTGTAAAATGTTTTATTTTCATATTTTTGAAATGCAAAGTGGTCTATTTCAATGCTTTCAAGAAAGACATGTTTCAATATTTTTGTAGATAGTGGATATTGTTTTTAGCTACAAATGGAAATGGGTCATTTTGGTTCTCCACAGACGATATAATTTATTAAATCCCATGTTTTATTAGGATTCATTCAAGAAAATGGTCCCTCAGGTTGCGATCGTGATTCGTGAAGGTGCTAAGCGAGAAATGAATATTACAGAGTTGGTGGTGGGCGATGTGGTTGAGATCAAAGCAGGTGACAAAATCCCTGCTGATCTACGTATCATTGATTCCGTGGATTTAAAGGTAACTCATTAGTACTAACTGTCAACTATGATGCAATTTTGAATGGAGTAAATGGAGTTGAAACAAATTAACCGAATAACTAAATAATATTTAGGTGGATAACAGTACACTGACTGGGGATAGTGAAGCTCAGAGTCGATCTCGAGAATGTACTCATGATAACCCACTCAAGACGAAGAATCTCTGTTTTTTCTCAGCAAATGCGGTGGAGGGTCATGGGAGGGGAGTCGTGATCAACGTCGGGGATGGCACTTTCATCGGGAGAATTGCTGGATGTGCCTCCAAGTTGGAACATCACACAACACCGATGACGGAAGAGATCGCGAGTTTCGTTCGAGTGATTTCAACCGTCTCGATTTTCTTCGGTGTTGCATTCTTCGCTGCATCGGTCTGTCAGGGGACCTCATGGCTCAACTCAGTCGTCTTCCTCATCGGGATCATCGTGGCAAATGTTCCTGAAGGACTCTTGGCCACAATCACCATTTGCATAGCTCTCACGGCCAAACGAATGGCGAGTAAAAATTGTCTCGTGAAACATTTGGAGGCTGTCGAAACTTTGGGCTTTACAAATTGTATCTGTGTGGATAAAACTGGGATTTTGACTCTGAATAAAATGGCAGTCTCTCACATGTGGTACAATGATCAAATCCATGATTTTGAGCCAACTGGTGATATTTTCTTGAGATGGCTCAAATCTCATCTCATCGATGTGACATGTCCTGGATTTGTGGCACTCACAACAGTTGGAGCACTTTGTAGTCGAGCAAAATTCAAACCGGACCAGTTTGGTGTGTCACTGGAGAAGAGGTCTCATATTTTTTTTAACCTGATCTTACGGGCTTTCAACAGATTCTTTTTTTTAAATTCCTTTTTCCTCAAAATTTACTCGTTATGATTTTGAACTTAGGGAAGTGATTGGAGATTCAACGGAGGCAGGGATCCTGAAATGCATGCAGATGTTTGTGGGGCATATTGAGTATTTTCAAAAGCAGCAGCCTAAAATTTGGGAAATCCCATTTAACGCCACCAATAAATTCCAAGTTTCAATTCACAAAAAGGAGGCAAGCACATCGTCGCCTTCGTCAGACTCTGGCTCAGCGGATGATCAGTCTTATTATCTACTAGTTATGAAGGTAGGTACTTATCTATTTCTTATCCAATTTTCTTTGCTCACGAATATTTTCTAAGAATTCGTAACTTATTGTTGTTGTAAAATGTTGTATTTTTATTTTGGGGGTGAATCTGAACACTACCTACCACATTTTGTTTCTGTTTAATTTTGAAGGGAGCAGCTGAGCTGGTTTTCGAGCACTGCCAAACGATTTTAGTTAAAGATCAAGAATTCGAAATCAATGAAGAATGGAGAAGTAAATTTGAGTGTGCTTCCTCAATGATGTGTAATATGGGGGAGCGAGCTGTTGGTAAGGAAGCCCGGTCTTGTCAGTTCGATGTCGATATATCGCCTGTGAAGAAACAACATGACCCATATCCAATCCCAATCTACGCTAGAATTAAAATGAGCTATGCCATAAAAAAAATACTAAATTAAATGGATGCGTAAAATGTTAATTATTACGAATTTTTAAAAATTGCAAAATGTTCTAATTTTACTTTTTTGAAAAGTGTCAAATGTTCTATTTACACGTTTTTGAAAAGTGCCAAATGTTCTATTTACACGTTTTTGAAAAGTGCCAAATGTTCTA
>JAQFZE010004675.1:0-10990 GCA_034695245.1 Dicyrtomina saundersi | reverse complement strand
TGGGGAAACTGGAGACTCCTTATTTACAACTTGTACCCATGAAGAAAATAACCTCCCTTATGTTCCCTTGAAGGCCAGAAATAACCTTCCCTATGTTCCCTTGAAGGCAAAAAAAACCTTCCCTATGTTCCTTTAAAGGCCAAAAATAACCTCCCTTCTGTTCCGTTGAAGGCCAAAAAAAACCTCTGTTATGTTCCCCTGAAGGCCAAAAATAACCCACTCTTCTAACATCTCTTATCCTCACTAGTTATTAATAATAATCGTAACAATATCGAAAAACTTGGTTAAACCGCAACGTATTACTGACATGGGACATTTCCCAAGTGTAAAATCTGAAATGAAGCAAACGGTATAAGAACACGTTCTACCCGGTCGGGACATCACAGCGTATACAATCATATCACTGCAAATTTAAAAATGCAACTTTCAAAATTCGTCTAAATAAAAAAACAGTACAATCATATGGGAAATGGAATGGAGTTTTAAAGTTGAACAAGGGGGTCCTTACTGTTTTTTCAATTTTCTTAATATTAATCAAGAACTATATACAGGTGTTATTTGAGTTTTAACAATTCCAAAAAATTCTTAGGCAACTCAATTTTAAAAAATAGAATAATTTACACTGCTGTAGTTTGTGTATGGCACGTGACTACAGTATAGTAGTAGTATTTACCCCGATTGACGTCACCGACCAAGGAAATCTGAAATACAAGGACATCTAAAAGCCAAAGACATCAATGCAAAGCTCAAGATGGCCGTCAGCAATGACACCTAATACTAAGGACAATGGAAACTCCAAGATGTCAACCATCGTGTTAGGAGAAAGATTGCCGCCATTATTTAAAGATAACCAAATGATAAAATGTTTTGGACAGTAAAATTATATTGTTGTTGAGGTTGTAGATAAGCAGTAACCTTTATTACTGCGTTTTGGAAATGCTTCGAAATACTTATATGCCAAACGTTTTGCAAATTCCAATTTAGAATAAATACTATTTAATTAAAGACCGTTTATGAAATAAAATCATGTAACTGTAAAATAATAGGACGTAGTAAATGCATTTATAAAAGAAACAAATAAAATTAAATATTTATTACAACACAGCATGGGTAACATAACTTATTGTAAACTATAATGACCAAAAGGTAGACTATAATTATTATTTTTGGAATCCGGAAATACTCGGCTAGAATCTAAATTATTAAAAACAAATTTATTTACAGTTACTAAATATAATTGATTTTCAACAGCTCTGATTGTTTTAATATCAAGGTGTACTGGTTCAGGATTAGCTACGAAGTTTTTATACATTTCATGTTTACAATGTTGACTAATATTAGGAATCCCTGCACACTTTTGGGTTTCATTATTATTCGAATACAATGAAGAATACATTTTAGGTCTAATACAAATAAATTCTTGGATGTCTAAACTTTCTACACGTAACTTACCGCTAACATCACAATTATTATTTCTAATGTTTGGTATTATTTGAGAATATTTGTTAAACAAAGAATGATTAGGTCTTATTTTTGAAAAATTTAAAATAGACTTTAATTTTACAAGATCATCAAAAAATGCGTTAAAGTAATCTACGAATTCTAAGTCCATTCCATCAGTATCAGAGTATAATGAATAAAAATTGCTGCCAAATATTTGAATTAATCTAAACCACAGTTTATAAAACTTTTTTTTGGCCTTTTCTAAAATACTAAATCCCAGATGGGGTAAATTATTTACATAAACATCCTTTTTTTGTTCAGAAATACAACTTAGATTAGGAGCTAACCCACGTAAATCAGTGCATCTAGGTGATGCAAGTGCCTTTTCAATTTGTGCTCGACTTGTACACAAATTAACATCAATAAAATTTTCTATTTTTGTTATTGAATACCCATATACAATGTTAGATAACGTTTTACTAAAATCTTTTTCAAAAGGTGTTTTAGCACGTTTTCGAATCTCTAAATTATTTAAAATATAATCTTTTAAATACGCCTCCTCTCTAAATCGAATACCGCAATGTATTTTAGTAAGAACAAGACCCTTAGATAAATAAAAGCGAAGTGTTTTGTAATGTATGGTGTAGTTTGTTTTATTAAAACATGTTAACAACATCTTTGATGGAGATTTGAATTCCTTTAAAAATGGTTTAGTTTGCTGCTGTTCACTATTATGTGAAATTGACGTGAGTGAATTAAAGTATATTCGAGCTTGTTCAGGTGCCAGTGGCAGGTACTGGTCGCGGTCATGTAATGTTTCAGGATATAATAAATCTACACACAAAATGTAACCTATGTGATCTATTTTACCTAAATTGGGATCCTGCTAGTTGATTTTGACAAGTTCTGACAGATCAACAAATGCAAAATCACCAACAGGCATTGGTTTTAACATGCAGTGGGCATATAATGAATTCACATCAAACGACGCTATGTATGTACGTGGCAAATTGCTATTGAATTTTGTAGAACAGGTTTCATTGTTTGCAGTAGCAATGTGTTTAGTATAAATGCATTGACCTCCACGTATGCCTTGTTTAATCATTTCGTACATTTTAGCGTCTCTTATAAAATCTATTTCGGCATTAGTGTACTTTAGACAGCATTGCCAAGAAAGGCTTGGAAAGGTGCAAAAGTAGCAAGGATCAATTTCATAGCTTTTCAATGAAAGTTTACTGAAATTCTGAAATACTTGTGCTAACAACAAGGTGTCTAGCATGCACGCAAATCTTGTAAATTGCCGAACTGTTTGCAAATTAAATCGAGTGCAAACATCTGTAACTTGTTTTCATTCTGAATTTTTGAGCGGACTATCGTCTTTTAAATTTCTACTGTACATATTGCGATTTAAAGGCAAAATAGTATCCCTGTTAGTAAAAAATATGTCTGTCCCTGTAAATATTTTGTAGGGAAACGGAATTGGATTGGTTAACAGGCATTTGTCTGCAAATGTTATCATTTTAATTGTACTTAAATGTTTGTTATAATATTTTAAAAATGGTTGAGGGCCTACTGGTCCTTGGTTGCTACTGTTTGCAGCACATGCGCGAACAGAATGCTTTAACGAATTAAGATCGGTTTGTGAATACGAATGCGGAAATAGAAGTTAAAAGCATTGCGGCATCAGTTTTAGTTCATTGAAGGTATTTTCGTAACATAGGGAACTAATAAGTTTGCTTAAGCTACAGGACAAGAATAAATTTGAATCAATAAACCGAATTTGGTTTTTGATTTTCTAATGCTACAATTTGTTTCAGATTAATTGAATTCAAAGAACAAAATGTTATTTAAATCGACTTCTGTGTAACACGCATCTGTTTGTTCACAAAAATTAGGCCACCAATAGTCATCTGCCGTTACTGTCATTGATAAAAATTCGTGACATGACTTTGCAATTACTTTGACATGCTTTGAACTAAAATAATTTGTATCCATGGCTTGTATAATAAAATAAAAATTAAAATTTGAACTTTGATGCGACACAAGAGGTAACTCGTGTTTGTATTTAATTTGTAAATTACATTTTTTGCAGCAAGCAAACAGAAATTTTCCAGAGTCGTGAGAATGATGATAGCATTTATAATTATTACAGGATTGATCAAATGCTTTGTGACACAATCCGCAATACTGTGCGTGATCAAACTTTGCTTGTTCTTCTGCTGTAGGACGAACAAAGATATTTTTTTGTCTTATGTGGTCTATAATTAGCTTTGCCAAGTAAAATACGCGTTTAAAAAAATGATTCATCAACTGTTCACCATCAAAATACTCAAACGCTACAATGTGAGTTTGTTCTGACGAATTTTGTAACACAATAAACGAGTAGGCTGCAGGCACTATGCAACCGTCAATTTTACTTTTTGAGCTTGATGAAAAGTTGTTTTTAGACGTCGTAATAATTGGGAAGGAGCCTAATATTGTTTGAAATTTATAGACTATTAAAAACGGAAATGGAAGTGTAACCCACGGCTTACTGAACTTAACTCGTTGCCAGGGGTCTGGAAACTTAAGTTTACGCTCTTTTAAAGTTTGGCAATTACCTAAGTGATGTTCAAAACTCTGGTTTAAACTAAAAGAGCGAAAACATGAAGGACAACGAAACGTTCTATGAGGATTTCCATTACCCATAAATTTAGAAAGGTCTGTGATAAGTACAAGGTGATACAGCGTTTTTGGGCACTTTTTTAAGCCTGAGGATTCGTCAGAGCTGTGTTGATGAATTAAAAATAGGTTACATTTTTTTGTTATATCGTAACGATGGCTTTTTCTAATATTAATAACGCTATCTCCATAATGTGTAAAGACGTCAATAGAAATGTTATTTTTTTCTTCAAACTTTGGCAAGTCGTTTTTTAAGTCAATAGGCGACTGTATGTTTGAGAAATCAAAACACGTCGAATACGGTTCGTAGTTTTTGACGCAGGATAATGTTTGTTTTTTTTGTGATTTTAAATTATATTGCAATTCGAGATGTTTTTGTCGTTCATTTTGTTCTATAATTTTGTGTCTGTAGTTGAAAGCTGCTATGCAAAAATAAAAGCACCTGTCATCCTGGTTTTTTAAATTTAGGTACCCTGTTTTACGAGGATTCATTTTTGGCATTGGCAGGTAGCCTTTAGGTTTAGCGTTACTAAATAAATTTAAAACACCTACTTCTATTTGCACAGATTCTATTTCTAAGACTGCCCACCCTGATCCAAATTTATTGAAATTATTTAGTGAATTAATAATTTCATTTGCACATTTAAATACAAAATTATCTATTTCGTGTGTGTTGAATATATCATGAGCTTTAGATTGTATGTAAACAGTCTCAATGCGAGGAACGGCATCTGTTTCTTCAGTTGGTGATTGCCGTGGATCTGCAATTGTACTGTCGCTATTAATTTGATTATTGCTTTCCTCGTCAGTACGTGTAACTTGTTCTAATGTGATTGAAAAAATAAATTTGGATTTTATACTAGGGTGTAATTCAAGATTTAGAATAAGCAGTTTCACTATAGGTTCATACAAATACGTGAGAAAAGATTGAATGTCTTGAAAAATATATGTAGGGTAGTACACGTACGTCACAACAGCACCATAATGAGAACGACCTTTCTCTTTAAAGATATCAAGATCAATCAGAGGACGATTTCTTTTTCTTGGCTGGTCATTAGATAGTTGCAATCTAGAAGGCCCTGCAATTGGTTGTGGTGAAGATTGTTGATCTGGGTCATCTGTAATTGTTGGCGTTCTTGTAGTTTGATCCGATAATGTCGATGTTGATGTGACAGCTTGAATTTCTCGCTGCTGTTGTCGTCTAGTAAGTCGTTGCTGTCTAGCAATATCTCCGTCTATATGACCTCCTTCTTGGTTCACACGAGGACACTTGTGTTTAGAAATATCTGTGCAAAAGACTGCACAGTCGGAGCATTTGTGTATTTCTTCAATATGAGAATCATATTGCACATAACGTCGCGTACTGAATGGACAACTTGGAATGGAACATTTGAATACCTGTCACCAATAAATAAATATATGAAATAATTGTAAGCCTTGGTCTATGTTACAGATCACTGTGGTCACCAATTTCTAATAAGTTATAATCCAATACTCACGTAATTTGTTGTCCCTTGCGTCTGTGGATGTGGGTAAGTAGTTTGTTCCTGGTACAGTGGCCTAAACGACGAAAGTCGTTTAAGTATGAATGATCTGCAAAACTGTCGCTCCATGTTAGGTAAATGAAGCCAGATGTTGACAAAAATCGTTTACAAGTGACACAAGCTGTGTTGGTCTTGCTACGCTATAGTAGCACAAAGTAATTTAATGTTTACTAAAACTTCCGTTTGAGATGTTTGTAGTCGTTTTGAATAAGGTACCACAAATTTAGATTTAAATCAACTAAACTTGAACGCACCACATATGCTGGTATATATCCGTCTGCGATTTGTTTTTCAGATGATTATAAGCCTGTGCAGTGCATTTAAAACGTAGCTAACAGTTTGTTCTAGAGCTTTGCATGCTTTGTAGGTTCTGTTTAAAAGTTTCCTTTGCTAGTTAGGTCCTCTACCTTGCTAGTTTTATCTTTTGTGCGTTGCCAGAATTTGCACAACTTCATTACAAAGAGCGCTAATACAAGAATAAACGATATATACAACGCTGAAAAAGTAAAATATATTAAATTATTATATTTGCCTATGTAGACTTTATAAAACGATCTGAAATGTGAAAGTGTGAGTATTATTATGTTAAAATGGTAATAACGTACTAACTTCGTCGACAATTTTTTGTGTGAAAGAAATTTCTCCTGCATTTTTGTTGCCTATGTTAGTGTTGTGGTGATTAAATTCACTCAAAAAAACTACCGCCTCATTAATTATCTTATCTTGTGATGTAACTTTTTCTACAATTAGTTTTATAGCTTGCACTAATATGTGTTGCATAAATGTTGTACTTGTCTTGTCATTTTGTGGGCTAACATTTGAATACATATCGTCAGTATTACAATTTGCCGATTTTGAAATTGTGTCGCAGTTTTGTGAGTTATCTGGTTTTTTCCCTAAAATATGTTCAACTCTCTGTAATGTATTTACTTCTTGAGGACCGTAAAAATCAATTTTAGTATTTTCTTTTTCAGTGTTAGGTGGCAGCTTAATACTAATCCCACTTAAATCATCCACTGTTTTATTATCGCTGAATGTTATTGGTCTTGTAGATTCCCCAATTTGTTAAGTTAGGATAGTTGCAGCGGATGACGATATAGCAGCGCTGATGTTATTGTTATTTAATGCTATTGCTGATACGCTACATACCAGCAACCATAGCATAATACCCTCATTAAAGTTTAAATGGCACAGTTTTGACATAGTTCCACTTTGAATAGGTTTGAATGACAGGAGCACAATTTGCCTGATCGTGTCATATATAGCATCAATCTATCACTGCAAACGTTTTGTGTATTGTTTAGAATTTGAATTCGGTTTGCGTGTACGTTTTTGAGTAGTTAAAGTTTGCCGTTTCAACCTATTTTTTGGTATGCTACCACGGTTGCGTTTTTTACGTTTTGTAGATAACGTTTGCCATTCATTTTGATTAGTAGATTTTGTTTCCCTCAATATCTCTGGAAATGATTGTTCAGTTTGCGCATTGTTGAATTGCAGCTGCGCTGGTGATACCATGAGCTGTGCGGGTTTGATATTTGAAGTCCCTCCAATTTGATTGGAACTTGTATTGTCTGTTGAATTATCACTTTTATAACTATTTTGAGTTTCTAATCTTAATTGTTTTGTTCGAATTTTCATGAGTTTGCGATATAAATTTGGCTTAATTGCCTTCAAAATTCTTGTGGTGGTCATATTAAAAACTATTTTAGGAATGCGTTTGTCAGCAGTGTGATTGTACTTAATATATTACAAACTACTGGTTAAAATGCAGATACTAATTTCGCCAACGCAAATTTTAAGAAATATTGTTGCTTATATTTTTTTTACTATAGATACGTGTGAAATAAAATGTTGACGTGTGTGTTGGATACCCTTGTTTCCGGCTGTTCTCTCTAAAGTTCGTTTAAGGTTTGTTATTTTATGTTTATCGGACTTAGAAAATTGCTTTTGAAATTTTTCAATATTTAATACACATTCTGTGAGCGGTTGAAGCTCGTTTGCTGTTGCGCACTTCATGATGGTCAGGTATTCTTTTCGTGAACAATTATAAAGGTTATACAAAAACTTATGATATTTTTCTAAGCTGCACAGGTCAGAATTCATAGGACTAGAGGTATTTTATGCTTATAAACTTCAATTCAGTTGATTTTGTTTGACTAAATAGGTACATTAAGTAAATGGCCTATATATAAATTTCAGTTCCCGCAACTGGAAATATATTATTACGTAGAAACATTTGTGGGTTTGGACATTTTGGATGTAAGTCAACCATAAGATAAGAAAACCCACGTCTTGCGCATGCTCTCTCAAAAGCATTTAGCAGCAACATTGGTCGAGCAGGGCAGATTTGTCTCCCTAAAATCTGTATGGAGCTTTTATCTCGAGCCTAGTCAAATAAAACCATATATCGCGTATTTAAATTAATTGTTCTTAGATGTTTCACAAATGGGTTTTGCAGCAACAAGATAATACTGTAATAAGGATGATGAGAAAATTCGCTAAACATTTGCTGTACTAAATTTCTTGTTTTTAAATCAGTTTCAATTAAGTTCATGTGGTCATCCAAAATAACTAATCCTGCTCTATTGTAAGCCATGTCTGTTTCAATGGGCTCGTCGTCACCGTTAGTACCACCTAGTAGGTATTGAATTTGATTTATATCAGTAGTAAATACTATAGAATTATCCGTATCTGAAAGTTCTGCAAATTTTGGCTCGTAGTGACTGTAGACATAAACCACTTTGCTGATAGAGTGTCCTATTAAATTATGACGGTTCTGAATAATCTAAAGGGCAAGGCTTGTTTTTCCGCCACCAGTAGGAGAAATGATTTGGATAAATAAGAGTAAAGTCGACAGTATCACTACGAATTTGTGAGATATTATAACTTTGATTACCGTTAGTGAATTCCACGTGCTTTAATGAATTTGCAATAAATAACTGAAGTCAAGACACTTATTTGTGCTACATTTAAATAAAATTGTTGCTTACTTTATTAACAATAAATATCATTTACATTTTATAATTAAACAGATATACAGAATTTCTACAAAACTGAGGGCAATTTATTTTGTAAGTATTACTTTGCACTAAATCATGCGGGCAGTTATACGTACTAGTTTGTGAAAGATTTGGAATAGAAGATAGAAACTTTCTTATTTTTTTATCATTTTGTGTGACAGAATTTGTAAATAGGTTTAAAAACTGTTTAAATGTTAGTCCTATACTACGACAATAAATGAAATACAAAACATATCCACCACAAAGTGAACTCTTTCCAGATTGCAATACTGTACAATTTTCAGCAACAATATGATTGGCAGGCCATTGCACATGCGGATAGCGTGTAATGTGATGACCATAACTGTCCATATATTCTGCACCATCTGCTGAAAGAACGTTCCATCCTATCCAATGAAGGCCTTTGTGAGATAGTTTCTCAGTATTTTGAATTAAATACAATAGATAGGTTAGTTTGCCATCTAGTGTAGCTTGTTTTGCTTCCTCAAGCGCCTTCCACAGTGTATTAGCTGCAACAACAAAGTACAGTGTTCTAGGCTTTGCTTTATCTAGCAAGATTTCCAAAGCGTGTTCCAACGACCCAGTGTTTATTGAATGAGTTTTATCTGTAAGAAATTTATTTAACATCGAATAATTACAAGTAAACGTTTTGTCTAAAAAAAACTAACAATTTACTTTATATAACCTAAACCTTATCTTTACTATAACTTATTTATCTTGTGTGTATAACTACGTTTAATACCAGTAATAATGTTAAATAAAATTCTTACGTTGTACATTCACCGATTTATTATAACCTCTCTGTTTCGATTTACTTCCAAAACTGACTGAAACTGAGAGTATAAGACTGCTGTTATGGACTCGCTTAGGTTTTATTTAAATCGCATTGATATTTTTATCTGGCCTATTCTATTGACGGATAATGCATCAGATTGCATCGGTAAAATTTGGAACAAGGAAAGTACATTTCCGTTAAGAAAAACGTCTTGTGATATTCCATTGCCAAGTGCTGGGTTAGCTGCACTTTTTCGTAGGCTTTGAAGTGCAAGTAAAAAATTGTCGTGTCCTCCACCGGCAGTAGATTTAAAACTGACAGGTAAAATTTTAAAGTCCACAGTTTCAGCATTCAGAGTAACAACAATTTCACATACGTTCATGTGTTGAAAGTTAAAAAAAGATTTTGTCAAGTTCCCCATATATCCTTTAGATGATACAAGACCCAATATAAGTAATTCTGGTAATGGCCCATTTATTGCGTTTTCAATATTGTGACTTGAAACTCCAGAAGGAATGACAAAATTTCGGACTTGTGTTTCTCGCAAGGGATTCTTGAATGTTCCTCCACTGTTCAAGAAACTTAAATGTTTATTTGCAAGAATAGGTGCAATACTTTGTTTTTTTACATAGAGTGTCGCATCCATAATATCAACACGATAGGGGCATCTTCCAGTGAAACCTGTTTTTGTATCTGTTTCACAGTCAATACACATTTCCGGGATTGATCTTCTTAACAAAATGCGTATGTCAACGTCACCAGGAAGAAATTTAGTTTGGTTTAAAAGTGGCGCTTCTAAACGTCCCTGCAATGTAAACAACTGGCTTTCTTTCGATATCTCATATCGTGCCTTGAAGCCACTGTCATCAGTTGTGAATACCTCTTGTTTGTCATTTTCCAAGTAAAGCTGGTCTAACAATTCATTACTTTTTTCTAATGGGCTGCTTGATAAATGGCGTCGCATGTACACTGTTATTGCATAGTTGTTACTAAAGTCAGTTATTAAAGTGCTATTCATATAAAACTCTGAATTTGAAAACATTGAACAAAAGAACAAGCACGACAGGGCTACAACGTCGTCTTTTTCTAAAGGTTTTCCATCTGCAAGTACAAGTCGGCACGTTATATTGAGGAAGGAATCATAAAGGTTGATGTATTTTTCAGGAATTCCAATTGAATCAAAGATTAAAGGATTTTGTGTCTTTTGTAGCCAAGATTGGAAAATAAGTAAAATACTTGCCAGGATCTTGAATACTTATATTTGTCAAAGGTAGTTTTTCTAGTAGTAAGTTCCTATGTATTGATCGTTGACTTCCTTCAAATATCGTTGTATTACTGTACACTGCTGTGAGATCCATGATTGTTTGATTGTATATTTAACAAGTTAAATTATCTACGTGTGCATACACGTCTTCCACGTCTTCTTCTGGCACCAATTTGTGTTCTTGTACGTCTTCTGCGCTGTCGTCTTTGTCGACTGACACGTGACACAGGTATGCGCCTTAATTTACAGCCAATCTGTCCGAATCCAGTAGATTTGCGTCTAC
>JAQFZE010004674.1:0-10993 GCA_034695245.1 Dicyrtomina saundersi | reverse complement strand
GGAAAGAAATAAAATGTATAGTTATTGCAATTTACAATTTACAAAGTTACAGAGAATTTCTGCACGTCTCCGAATATACTATATAATGTATGCAATCTGTTTTTACAAGTGTAAACAGTCAGTGTGAGAGGAAAACAAGAAATCTATATGTACAAAACTAATACTTCTCCCAACTAATAATTCTCACCTGTTTTATTATGAAGAACACACTTTGTGGCTTTTCAAAGTTAAATAACTAATTCAACAAATGTACCGTTTTCATTTTAACTTTTTTTTTTATTAGCAAACACATCCACATCCACACAGCAAGTTCGTGCCTCACTCACTATTTTTATGATTTAGATTGTTTCTCCAAATTATTATTATGATGATGACTATATGTTCTAAAAACTTCTCACACTTGTTTTATTGTGGACAAAATATATTATATTTGAATGAGAATTTGTATTCAGACTGGTGATGGTGGTGGACATGGACGGACGTGAGCGTGCTATGAGGCTATGGGGATATGTTTTAACTTTTTGTACTCGTAACTCATCTCATTTGCTGCTCCAACTTATTAGTATTAATGATGAGTATTTTAGCATGGGGAGCTATAACAAGAGGCAATGAGTTACATCACTAGCTATATATCGTACGAACTTGTACGACTAGAATCTCTAGAAGCTGGTTCTGGTTCTGGTTATACTTTTCCCTTCCAATAATATAAATTGTGTATGGAAGTTGGTCGTGACGTAAAACAATCAAGTTTAGTGTAATTGTCTGCACTAAAACGAATTTTATAGCTTCTACGGAGATGTACACAGAATTTATGGAATATTTAGACAAGGGCTCCATTATATGTACCTACTTGCTGCATGTATTTTGCCTTCATTAAACTGCCCCTTGCACTGCGTTACTTAGTACGTTACATATTACAATAATAATTGCTTTTCAATTTTTCAACTTTCAACATACACAGCACAGCAATGACAGGAGCACAGCTTTCTTTTCCCGATTTTCATTTGGAAATTTGACTGTGTACTGATATCCCTTCCCCTTCTTCCAGTGTCGTACATACTTGGCCACATAAATTAGTAAATGTTTTTATGATTTTATGACAATTTTAATATCAATTACTAGTTCATAAATCAAACATTAATTTCAACTGATTCGGAAAGGATTTTAACTGGCAGGATCTGACGGTCTGGGCTGGGCCTGGGTCTGGGTCTATGGGAGTTCTATAGTCATTAGTGCTACATAATATTACATACCTATAGCTATGCCCACATCTAATTAGCATTCATCTCAGTCAAGACTCACTCCTGACACTGACTCCACACAGTATGCACAGTCTAATATACATACCAGAGCAGAGGTACTCGATCGAACTGTGACGCTGTACGTACAGATAGTCAGGAAAATGTAAAGGAAGTGAAAAAAAAAATTGGCAAGGAGCTCTTGTTATTGTTGTAGACTTGTAGATATTATTCTCAGTCCTCCTGAACTTACCTTCCTACTACATAGGACATTAGGACGTATGTAATAGCGCCCCGCACTCTAAAGGGAAAAGGCAAACGTAATCATCAATTTATTTATTAGGTAATTATGTTCTACGCCAGTAATTATATTTGCCCTTAATTTATGAAGGAAAACAATAAAAGCTGATTTAGTGAACTCAGTGCAGTCAGCAGCCCTGCTCTCACCAGAATATATTTTGGTGAGCTTTGGCCCTAACGAGGCAATTAAGTTTAGAGATCGTCTTCTTCACTCTCGGCCTCCGTCTCCACACACACACACACTGATAGGCACCTACGTACAGTCCACAGTCCGTGTGCAGTGTAGATTGTGGAGCATTTCCAAATATTATTATTTTATGATATAGTCATATATCCATACGCTTCTGCAGGGAAGAATGGACGTCGCACATCGTATGCAGTAGTAGGTACATAGAAACTTATCATTAGGGGATTTTAGCAATATATAGGAGAGGAAGATCTTGTGTCTTCTTCTGTACATATCAGTATGGGAGCTTGCAACTATTACGTCATACGATATTTCTCAAATTTTACCCCACCCCCCTCAATATCATACAAATCCGTATGTACATGATTAATATAAGGGATGGGGCGTCATTTTTTCCAGACCCAACCTCCCCTAAACTCTATGACGTAATAGTTGCAAGGCCCCTATGTACTATGGCTTGACGTTGGCATAGCTTCCCCATGTAGTACATTTTAAACTTTATGTGTTTATTGACCTGTGGAGGGAATAAAGTTCATCATCAGCTCTTGCTCCTGTTAATGCTACTTTTTACAGCTAGAGATTTTTAACATTGCGTTGCGTTGGGAGCAGAGGCAAAGTGTAAAGTGTAAAGAGAGAGAGAGAGGGACCATAATATGTATGCGTTTGCTATTTGGTTTGGGCTCTGCTCGTGCACGTTCCTCTTAAATATAATATGAAAAAAGTCTCTCAATCAAGATCATGAAGTTGGTGTTGGTCGTTGGTGTTTAGTGTTTAGCGTTTTCTATATCTATACATGAGTGAGTATAGGCGTCCGTGGCAATTACTCCCAGAGCTATACACCTACCTACGTATATGAGCCAACTGTCATAATATCTATATGTGTAAGAGTGAGTTGAGTTCTATGAGCTTTGCTTTGGGAGTATATTATAACGTTAACGTTCCTAAGTTGCACTTTTGTAGGCGCTAATGATCATGATCAGTCTCCTCACATATTATGCTTTTGTATGCTTTGCTTTTGTAATAGTAATCGGAGTAGGTAGTGCCATTCTGATTACTCTCCCGTACGCGTTTAATGAGTGACTCTGTAGCTTTAGCTATAGATATTAGCACTAGATACAGGCATATTATAGATATTAGAGACTGGCTATGGCCTGGCCATTGAGAGAGACGAGAGAGAGATTGAGATTGGCAAAAGATACGGTGTTGGACGTGGGTTCTCGGATGGTTTTCGATTGGGCTTTTCCTCAAACTTACATAGAGCTATTGCTTGGTTCGTAGCCGTAGTCGTAGTTCGTAGTCGTAATAATCGTAATCGTATGTAATTGTATGTAATTGTGGTGAGTTCCCTGTTATACAATGGGCTGTGCGGGCAAAATCTCCCAACACAAACATGATCATCTCTGCTGCTGCTGACGACGACTAGAACGAGTGTGAGGAGTCTCAAAAACTATATCCACACTGCGTTTACGTGCAAAGAGAAAATTATTAGCGAAAAGATAAATTTATTTGACCATTGGCTGTCTGACCAAGTAACTGACGCACCTAATGGTAACCTGAGCAAAAGGGTGTAATTATCATTTAGCGTTAGAGTTAGAGGTTTCAAGAGATGTGAAGGGAAGTTTTTGCCTTTCCGTTGGTTTTGGTTTGGGTTTTGGATTGGGACTTTGTCTTTTGGCTTTGGTTTGGTTTGACTTGGCTTGGTTATTAGTTGATCTCCGCTATATACTCCGTCTCCTTCTTCGTAACTCATGTTTTATAGGCAATATAGTTTTTAATATACATACATTCGCATATTTTATTCGCGCTCGATTAAAATTGGGAGTCATTATGTATTATGTAGAATGGACGGCGTACGGATATTAAATGCTACACATTACACACATTACACACTATATGCAATCTTGATTTTTGATTTTTGATTACTACACGAATGCGAGGAGAGGCGTCAAGTCATGTCAAGTCAGAGCGCTAGGCCAATCCAATCGAATCCAAAGCCAAAGCCAAAGCCAAGCCAAACCAATGCAATAATGCAGTACTCCGCAGCTACTACTGAACTATTTAGTAGTAATTTTATGGATAAATAATTTTTTCTCTCCTTCTTCATCTTCTTCCTCCTTTTCTAATCTGTAACAGTTTACCTTGGGTCCTCTCCTAAAGTGGTTGACCGATCAACAGTTGCGCAGAACGGCATTCAACGTTCGGGCCCTCGCCATGTCAAAGTACAAGACTCTGAGTGACAACAAGCCTGTTCTTGACAAAGCTCACAATCAACTGCATCAACATCGACTCCTCAAGGATCCTGGTGGCAGTAGTAGTAGTAGTAGAAGTAGTGGTCTTGGCGTCGGCATGAGTAGCATCAACCCCGGTACCGGTACCGGTACCGGTCCTAGGCGCAGTAAGGAGAGAAGAAGTGGGACTAATGAGACGGCGACCAAGGCAACAAGAGCCACCGCCACCACTGCGGCTGAGAGGACGGAGGGCAGGATTGTTGTGACAGGAGGTGGAAGTGGTCGGAGCTCTGTGAAGAAGTATGGACAAAAAGTAGATCTTTAATCAGTTTTTATTACGACTACGACTACGACTACGAGAACGAGAACGAGAACGACTCGGATTAAATGATTACCAATACCAAATGCCAATCCATTACTTACTTAACTCGGCATCGTCCTAATGCACTTTGACTCGCGACGACCACGACTCTTCAACTATACAACGCTAAGTACTTCATAACTCTGACGAATCTGAAGGCCGTGGATACGACGACCACGACTCTGACTGCTGTTCTTTACTTTTCTTGCTGTTGACGGTGGAGGCAGGGAGATGGAGATGAGACGGAAAGGTAAACTTGAAGCTCAACTAATAAACAATGCAAGAGGGAAAAAAAATAATGTAAAATAATAATCTACACAACAACACAAATCATTCTTCTATGTACATTCTACACACATTCTCTCAATTCTAATCACTTGACAAGCGTCCATTAATCATCCGGAAATTGAATCATTTAGATTTTTTTCCCACTTCTTGAATGAAACTTGACCATTTTATACTGCTTCTTTCCCCCCACTCCCTTTGATCTCTTCCTTCTACTTAGGTACATCTGTATTCTGGGCCTGTCTCAGTATTTAACTTGAAAAAGTGGACAACGGGAAACGTGTCTTGATTTTAGACGGTGAACAATTAAAGTTTTCTAACCTTGCCAAAAATTGGTAGTGGTATCTGTATCAGTAATCAGCGACAGGTCTTAAGTTTCCTTCATGTAATTTTAGCTTTGTATTTATTATTATGACGATTTTACTTGACTATTTACTGTACACTTGCCACAGCCGTAGCCGTAGCCGTAGCCGTAGCCGCGAGGGGAGATTGAATAATAGTTATACATACTTAGCTCGAGGCCTTTTCAGTTTTCATTTTCTATTTTCCATATTGTCGTCCACTCAGTATAATTGTGAACACGTGGACGCACGCGTAGCCTTTGTATGTATTTATTCATTGAGTCATTATTTCTATAATTAAGTGTATGTTACCCTGTACATATATATAGTGTATATAAGGTATGTATGCGTGAGTGTGTGTCTAATGAACTCCTCAGCTGTTTGCTATATAGTACATCTCCAGCTGTAGTAAAAAAGAATTTGTGAATTGATTTAAATATATATTATAAAGAAATAAATGAATATGGCACAATTGACACACTACTGTGACTCGTTGAGCTGCGAGGGGATTTGATTGACTCCGGAGAACAGAGAGTTTAGCATCATCACACATAATGTCGTAAATTGTAATTTAATTAGCTGCAATTATAACTGAGGTGAGATGACTTTGCATGATTGCTTTTGAATCTCTGATGGACATGTCGACGTGGACGTTTGGACTTGGACGGCAACGGCAAGACGGAGAAGAAGGAGAAGAAGGAGACACTTCACATCATCTCTCTCTCAGGTTGCATTGGAACATCTCCACACGCATCATCTCATCAAAAGAGCCAAGGCGAGACAATAAGGCAAGACCAAGACCAACACCATAACACCAACGCTCACGCCAACACCACAACGCGAAAGTCAGCCCTTTTCATTATTACTGATCAACTCATCCTTCTCGTCACTCTTACTACGCATTATGTAGTAACTTACCTAACAATCCCGCAATTAAAATTGGTATTAATTCTTGTAATGATTTCAATTCTATACACATATTCCACACTTGATTGACGAATAAAAATAGCAACTTACGTATTAATGATATAATAGCAGCAGCACACCAACCACCTTCATATCCCAATTTTGACATTCTTGAGATTTTAATCTTTACTACATTATAATACTTGAGTGTGTGTGCTAAGTTAATCATTGAAATTAAGCTCGAAATATCATGGATAAGAGACAGTTGAGAACAATAAGAATTCCTAATCATCATCCTCATCATCATGACCATAGAAATCGGAGACCAGCGCGACCAGCCAATGCAATGCAATGGAATAATGCTTCTAATTTCTTTTGCGTGTGAATCTTCAATTTAAATCTATACAGAGAATCTATTCTTATACATTCTTCATTACAAATTATGATTTTGTTGACACTGCAGGACTCTACGTCTACAACTATAATTGTAATTAGAGACAGAATTATAAAATGAGAAACAAAATGCTCATCCTTCTGTAAAGTGTAAAGTGGAGGAGAGTGTGAATGTAAAAAAAGAGGATGCGATCTGAGGACAATAAATAACAATATAACGATTGCGATAGTAATATAAGAGTATGTAGTAGCATACAGCATACGGGAAAAAATTACGAGGCCCAAGATGAGCTGACATAGAGGACATATAGAGAATGATCATATCGTTGTAGTTGTAATTATGATTAGGATATTATGATGTCGGCGTGAGTGAATAATTTATCATTGTTTATTTTTCATTTTTTTTTATTTAAATTTTGAATATTTTTTTTCCCTCCATTCAGTCAGTCAGTCAGTCAGTGAGATTCACTCCGTCCTCATTCATCCGCCGTGTCTTTGTATTTGTGCGTATAGACGGATTACATTACAACAATGTAATGTAATCTAACATAAAATATATAGTGTCATATTATTATCAGTACAAAATCTACTACCTACCTACTAGAATTCAATATTGCCGATGCCGATGCCAATGCCGATGCAAAAATACATGGGAATTATTTAGTGTCTCCGAAAAAAAATAATTTTCACAGATGTATCTATACACAGTGAAGAATGTGTTGCGTATAATAGATGATATATGGAACCACTATGCACTAGCCCTCTGACTCTGACATGACAAATGGGACTTGGAGGTAATTCAGAAACATAATGGTAATGGTAAAAACCTGAAGTTAGCTTTTAGCATTCATATTTATGTATTTTCCCACCGTCCACCAAATACCAAGCACGAGCATAGGAGCATATCATCATAACTATCACTATCACCGTACGATCCCTTGGAGCCCATAGGAGTTTAGCTATTCACACCTGTCAACCTGTGAACATGTGTAATTGTGTAATCATAATGATTCTTTCATGTTCCTCCTATGAACCTCTCTCCTGTACGTAACTAGTAACTAACTATTAACTACTCAACAATGTGATTTACAATGATAATTATGTCTTTGAAAAATGTGTAATGTCGGCGTCGGGGTCGGTTGTCGGTTATATCATATACAATATATATGGGTGTATATAAAAGCATAGTATAATGGAGTCTTTGTCCGCACCCGCACTGGGACTGACTCAGACTTTAAAAAATCAATTTTCCCTTTCATTGAGCATTCCATTATTTTTTTGTTGATTTCATATCATATTATTATCATTAGTACGTATTTTAAATTATTTTTCCATTTTATAAAATGTTCTCAAGTCTGCAGATATACCATTACTATTATTTCTATATTATACTCAAATACTTTCAATCTTGATTGCTACACAGCTATTTAATATGCTATATGGTGTATGTGTATGGTGCGAATACGTCAATAGAGTAAACACAGTAAATTTATGGAATTCGTATTCGTCCTGGCTGAAGATGCAGAAGAAGCCAGAGGGAATTTTCAATTAATTCAATGAGGATTAAAAATATGCCTTCAAGACTTATCGTTTCTGACGATGAGTGAGTGAGGAGACCACGTTTCCCTTTTTGTAAAAATCCAGATAAGTATAATTATTATTGCAATATTGTGCACGTCTATATAGAGAGGTGTAAAGTTTTATAATCTCTTGTTTTTGAGTCTGAGAAAAGGTGGAAAGGCGGAATTACTTAATAATTTGTATTCTTATTAAAATTAAAGGTAGAAAAATATCTTATAATGTCTTTTCTTTTGGAGCATGTGTGAAATTCCCTACTTGAATGCTTATAAAGGGGGTAGATACAAAATGCTTTAGTTACGTACATAATGTTTCTGAGAAATTGCAAAAATGTTCTAATTGGATTTCAATTAGAATAGAAAAATTCGTTAGTTAAAAATGTTTATTAAAAATCATGAAAATATTTCTAAAAACCATTGTGGGTTTATTTAAATTTCAAAATATGCTCTAATTGCACAATGTAAAGTGCAAAGTGCTTTAACTACACCTTTGGTAAAAGTGCAACATGGAAATAATTGTTGCAAAAACTTGCTTTAAAGAGGCTTTAATTTCAGGCTTAAAAGTGCAAAAACATCCTAATCAATGCAGGGTAAAACATTTAATTACATTTTTACAAGCCTTCATTTCCTTACTCACATTCCTAAGAACAGCAAAAATTTTAAATTGCAAACCCTACTTTATAAAAATGTGAATCAATATAACAATAATTAGATATTAAATATTTAAAAAATTGAAAATGTCTTGGTTTTCTTCTTCACTGACGCCCTACCATGGAAGTATAGCATGACTCATGCAAATTCTTATGCATATAGATTTTAATTTTGAATGCGACTAAAGGTACCTAGGTACATAAATTCATAAATACATTAATTTCAGTGGCTGTTAATGAGGTTGGAGTTGGAATTGGAGTTGGAATTGGAATTAGAATGGAATTTGCTTCCTATTATGACACTCGTGGAAGACGACTACGACAACGATAACGACAACGACGTGATCCACGACAAACAGACATTAACTCAATTCTGACTCTGAAAAAAAAACGAATTCATTTCTATTAGTAGGATGACTGTATTAGTTCAGCTGTGTCTATATTTAGTTGTTATGAAAGGTGGAAATGGAAAATTTATCGTCATCTTCTCAACTATATATATATATCATTATAATATTGCTATACCTACTATACATATACTTATCGTTATATGGGCAGCTGGTGCTGGTTAATAGTAATGGTAATGGTATAGGCCCACATCCATACATCCATAACCAGCGCACTCCGCAGTTTGAATTTTTTTGAATTGACAGCCTGTAATAATCTGTATAGCTCTCTGTATTTGATATATTGACTCACCTCTTCCATTCTTCTGGCTCTGGTTTACATTACAAATTATTATTACAATTATGATTATTACATCACCCTTCCTTTTTCTGTGATCTATGCTGACGTCTCTGCATATATCTTGTGTGTAGCATCATAATCGTAATTTTTAAATCCTAGTTTGTATAGTACAGATAATATACTGATAGTAGGACATTGTACATATAGTACTCCGTCCAATTTGTCGAATTGTCGTAAGTTGTTTTTGTTTTTGTTTCAGGACTTAATAATAAAAGCAGAGAGAATTGTAAAAATATTAATAAATTCAATTCCTCGTCCTCCTGTATGTATAAAATTAAAAATAATTACTGCCGTATTCATTAAAAAAAAATACGATGATAACTATTCAATGGGGATTCCTATACTGCCTCCTGCTCACTCCTTGCGGTGATAATGGTTATATATGACTCTAGGCATGCGACTCTGTCTGTCTCTGTCTGTCCGTCATACATTAAAGTAAATTCAGTTTAAGTTTTCAGTATTCGTTATTCATTCAGTCATATATGTTATGTTGACATGAAATGATTACAAATGTAAGTTTAGAAGAAGAAGAAGAAGAAAAAAAATAGAATCTGGGATGAATGATGCATCAATGAAAACTGGCTGTACCTCTGAGCGCTTTGCCTTTCAGGAGAATTGTGTAACCCACAGTGCATAGTGTATTCATCTTGTTCACTATATATTTTCTTGTGTGATGTGTGAGACTTATTATTGAGGGAAAGGTAAATCGTAGCGTATCGCGTCGTTGTCGTTGTCGTTGTCGTATCGTCAAGTAAATGGACACAGAATGTTGAAGAAAATAAAATAGAATAGAATAGAGGACGACAAAGATTTGTATTTTTACTAATGAGCTGCAGTGTCTATGCAGTAAAAGTTGTCGCTCTATGAGAAATACACTAAATTACTCTTCAATAAAATAATTACAGGGCACACAATGTAAAAATACAAAAGCTTTAGTATGTACTCTGTACACAACCTATTACGTCGATGTATGTACCTATATTTAATAATGAGAGAGTTTTGTATTTTTCTAAATGTATCTCCTTGTTGTGTTCTAATTATTTACAAATTCTTTTGTACACACAAATAATTCAGCGTGTGTGTCATTGTTATTGTTTACAACTATCCGTTTTATAATATACACTATATACTATCCCCAGAACATAAAATGAGTTACGTAACACTAATTTCCCTGCCTATTTTTTTTTCTCTCTTCTATTTGTATTGCATTTTTAGCTATGCTGCTACTGCACTGCTGTGCAAAACGCAGTTAAAGGCTTCCCATCCAATTGGAATTTGAAATCTGTGTGAGTAAAATATAGACATAAACCGTGGCCGTAGCCGTAGCGAGCCTTAGCGAGCCGTAGCCGGAGCCGCGCTGTAACACACTCACACACATCTTTACAGTACAGACAATATGTACAAAAGTACAGATGCACTTTTGTTATTGTTACTTTTTTGTAGTTGTTGTTGTTGAAGTTGTTATTATTATTGGGCTGACGTAATGCCTTCGCATTTCTTAATGTAACAGCAATTATTAGTAATAATTTATTTTAAGTCAAAATTACATAAAGTAATGCGTAGGGATTGAAGATTGAAGCTTCAACACTATTCACTACAAAAAGGTACTGAGGCCTGATAATAATGTAAGCGGGGTGAGCTTACATAAATGCAATTCTACTTAATGTAATGCACATATGTGTGTATAATTTACAGCTATATAGACATATATATATCAGAATGCTTCAGTAGGTAATAAGTACAGAGTACAGGGAACAGTAATAAGTTGAAGTTTTGCGAG
>JAQFZE010004673.1:0-10996 GCA_034695245.1 Dicyrtomina saundersi | reverse complement strand
ACACTATATACGATATATTACTGCTCCATATTACTGTTAAGGCTGCCCTTAAACAAGGGGCGAAGCCCCTTGTTTTTATAGCTTGTAATCTCAAATGTCTATAGCCAGTCACACATATTTTTAAGTGCAGTATAGTAGTATTTGAACAACGGCTACTGATCACCATTAGGGCAAACCCTGCTAGATGCACTCCCTTAGAAAAATATTGAAATATTTGGAGTTATACCAAGTAGCTATTGTTTTTTAATTTTTAATAGCAGCAACTCTTGATTTAATTCAGCAATTATGCACGCTGATGGTCAAACTATTTTGATGTTTGGGTTTGGACTTTTGGACGGCTTTGTTTCCTGAAGTTCACATGTATTTGAGAATACAATTCTTTTCAACTCCGCAAATGAATGAAGCTAAAATAAGGCACCTAATTGTAAACAGACGCGCTGATGAATGCGCTGAGTGAGTATCGCTACGATACTACGATCTGCCAATTCTTTTTTTTCTCGTATAAGTAGGAAAGCCACTTTTAAAGGCATTTCAATTTGAACAATCAAATTCGCAGCTAAAATGCCATCTCTCGGAATTTTACCTGGTTCCACTGAGCACTCCTGCCCTGCTGACTCATTCAGTGAAAACTGACTGACTTAAACTAGTGTGACGTGAGTTGTTTAATCTACACTGCAAAATGTATCGCGTTTATATCTTTTCTTTTAAGCTTACCACTAAGGGGTCGTCCGTAAATGATGTCATTGGTAGGGTATGTGGCTCTAATTGGATATTGATGACATGATAGCTGTGTTAAAAATAGCCGTTTAAATAATGTAATAAAGTAATGACATGGAGGTGGGTGGGCCTTAAAAAAGTGATAATTTGGGTGACGTCATTTACGGACCATCCCTAACAAGAATGAAGTAAATAGGAGTTATAAAAGTCTAGTTTGCTTCTAAACGTCTGATTTTCACTTCATTTATTGGTCAGCAAGCTCACTAAACAGCAACTTTTTGGTGAATTCGTGTTAATTTTGTGGAAATTGATTCTGTAATTTTTGTATAATCTGCGTCAGTTATGATTGTATAGGTATATATGTCAGTCATATGTCAATGTGGCTTGAGAAATTGTTGACTACTGTTTAATTAATCTGCCGCTTGATTTATTAAAGCAAAGTTTTTAGAGGTACCTACTTTTTCATTTGTAACAACTTCTTAAATGATCATAATTTGAATCCAACAGTATTTGATATTAAGGGGTACTAACTAGTAAGAGGGGTACTTAAGTAGTAGAATGTATTTAGGATAGGAAAAGCTAGATATTTTATGATATAACTGGTGACTGCGGGTGCAGGGTAGGCCGCAATTACTTCGTTTTATGACCACTTGAATCATTATCCTTTTTTTAAATACTTTTTCAGGAAAGTCAACAGTAGAAAACAACACATATTTGCCATTTTGCCAGCACTGATTGGTTCAAAAGACGGAACATACCAACATACGTACAACGTACAACCAACCAACGAAGAGGCACGAAGTTGCTCGTAAGTGAACCCAAAACTTATCATCTTAGAATTTTTAGCTATATTATAGATATATCAACTGTTGACAATCATTGTCATTCTTCTGTAAAACTAATTAATTTCGAAAAAAACATAGCTTTTCTAACCCTGTCTCTCTCTCTCTCTCAACAGGCAAAGATCGTTATGGAAGGTATTCTCAGTGAATCAGTTAATGTGAAACACAAGTATTGCTTTCGCTTTGCTCATCATCTATCGAATTTGCAATCGAAGTTGGAAGAAACAATCAGTAATGCAGAAATCACTGATACAATCTTAGAATGTGCTGGATTCATCATCCCTTGTCATCGAATAGTTCTCATAGCCTCTTCAAATTACTTTTATAAGCTCTTCACAGAAAATACTGCCGTCAAAGAGTCCCGTAAACCCATCATTCCGATTATTGGCATTCGACTATGTGAAATGAAGGCCATCCTTCATTACATGTATCGTGGTGAAGTGGAGATTGTCCAGGAGGAAGTACATTTATTTCTGAAAGCTGCTAAACAACTGGAGGTGACAAGTATTGTTAAAGCGCGAAGCAACTTAAAGCAGGATCATTCTTATGGTTTGGTTTCACCAGTTAAGACTGTTGACACTCAGTTATCACCCTTGAAGTCAGAATCGATAAAAACTCAAACGCACCAAATTTGTTTATTTAAAATTGGGTCGAGTAATGTTAAATTTGGAATGAAAAACATGCCATCTTCAGCTTGGCCGATATCGAAAAAGATTGAAAACAAATCTCTAGACCAAGATCAGTGTAGCATTCCAAGGAAGGTTGAACCACGTTTGATTGTAATCCCAGGTCAACAAAGGAATGATGGAAATGATTTGTGTTCAGTTGTCAATATTCCAAGAGCAATGGCAGATTCTATCTTATCGTTAGTAGGAGCTACTGCAGGGGCTCCTAGCAAATTCAGTGTCCCGATTGCTCACATCGCCAATGACCAACAGTCTACTTTGGATAATAGACCGGACACTAATGACCAAGTATGGCCGAAAAATGCTGGTAATGATTTTAAACGATATGCATGTATTCCTAAGCATAAAATGTTGCAGTTGCTCGTTGTAGTTATAGTTAAATTAGTTCCTTTTAAGTATAAGTGTGACATACTCAAAGGGCTCACGTTATTGAAGTTATATCATCAACACACTGCTGATATTCAGGGCCAGACAAAGGAGTTACTTTTAGGCAGCAATTTGTTTCTATACAAAAACCACCATTTTGATTTTGATTTTATGGATGGTTTTCTTTGGTAAAGCAAAATGTTGTATTTACATGTTTTAGATAAGTTTAAAATGTTCTTTTTACTTGAATCTGAAAAGTACAAAATGTTCTGTTTACATGTTTTGAGAAAAGTGTTAAATGTTTTATGTGTATGTTTTTGAAATGTACAAAACTTTTTTATTTGCATGTTTTCTAAAAGTCAAAATATTCTTTTTACATATTCTTGAAAACTCCAAAATGCTACATTTACATGTTTTTTGAAAATTCAAGCAGCGGGGGCTACCTGCGGTGGCCGCATTATCCGGCCCTTGCTGATATTGCCTTTAATTTGCCTCTTCAATTATAATTTATCAGTTAATGCCGCTTTTACAAATAATTTTAGTTCCGGTCATCAAACGCCCTTTTTCTGAAACAAGTACTGACCAGCCGTTGAGTGCATACAAAGCAGCAAAGATTTCTGAAGACTGTTTGAATTTGAAACCATTGGAGATATCAGAGAAGATTGACCCTCCAGCAAAGAAAGTTCATCGTAAACGAATATTTGTGCCTAGCTCACAAGACGACCCTGTTGGTAAAAGTGAAACCAAGCATGCTGCTTCTTCAAGGCCTTCAAAAGAATTAAAACGGCAACAGAATCTGGAAGACATTTCTCAAAAGGATTATTTTGTTCGAGCTTCCAAATCTACCCCTTCCGTGTGTTTGGCACAACCAGGGCCAGGGCCTGTACAAGGAGAACATGAAAACGCTGTAGGGAACGGCGTGACTGAAGCTAACGTTTGGGAGGATTATTCAACGAATTCAACTGATCGTAAACTTCAATTTTACATAGACCGGCAAATTGCGGCTGAAGCTCTGCTAATCTTAGGCAGATTAGTAACAAACTAGTGTAAGTGAAATGATTTATTGTAGCTCAAAGCATGGAAACAGTCTTCGTAGGCACTTGCTTATAATATAATGTTCACTTCTAGTACAATTATTGTGAGTATACAATGTACAGCACAATAAGCTAACAACTGTTTCCTTTTTGTTGTCAGTGTCAGTAGTTCAGTTCATTCTTTCTTAACATATTTGTGAGTATGTGCAAGCTGGCAAATAGGTACAAAGCAATTCCAACCAACATTAGTAATATTTTAGTATTATTTTATATAGCTTATAACTTGACACTGACATTTTTTTATTCGATTTTTAAATGGAGTTAAAATTATTTATTGTAAAGCGAATACAACTTCATGCATGGAATGCCTCTATAGCTCAGTGGTTTAGAGCACTGGTCTTGTAAACCAGGGGTCGGGAGTTCAATTCTCCCTAGAGGCAGGAATTCATTTTGAAAAATATATAACTTAATAATTTTGTATAGCTGGTAGTTAACAAACTCAATTTTTGAATTTTGTAAAGTCGTCGACTGACTTTTCTCTGGGACATTTGCTTTGAGGCACGAGGGTAGTGACAATATTTAGAACAACTTTTATTATTTTAAAAATTTATTTATAAATATAATAATTAAATTGATACTTGTGATATTTATTAACTCCAGGATATAGGAATCAAATTCACTTTTCATTGGTCATAGGTATAGTGTTTGCACTACAAGTCGTTAAGAAAATAAACTCGTATTATTATTATATATGCAAAAATATGAAATTCTTGTTGGATTTTAGATATGGCTTTTGTGGTTTGACACCTAGGTTACAATATTAACGCACGTTTCTGACAATGGCAGTGCGCAATTTTATCACGACAGCGTAAAGTACCACCAGTACCAGTATGAGAAATGGGATTCAATTAAATTTACTGTTTATTGTTAATGTTCATTGAAACTTGCGATTCAGTTTTCTGTTCCAACAACACAAGCATAGCCTTTAGCATGTGGCTCGCTGCTGCGAGGATTGTATTAAACTTTAAAGCATAATTTATGGTCTGAAATCGAAACCTACAAATCTGATGTATCGACACATTACATAGCTGCTTCCGCTAAAATTTAATTGTGTTAGTAATTTATGTTTCTGATTTGAGGAGATGAAGACTGCGATTAAATGTGTGTTATATCAAGGCGTCATGGCTTAGTTGGTTAAAGCGCCTGTCTAGTAAACAGGAGATCCCGAGTTCGAATCCCGGTGATGCCTCGAATTAATTTTTTGTAAGCATCGTATCTTAATTACAATTAATTATGATAAGAATTTATTTTAATGCTTCCTCCCCTCGTCATTCCCCACACACCCCGTAAAATACAATATTCTTCTACCGTGTTTGGTAAAGTTGCTCTGTGTTTTAAAAGTTTCTTCTACACTCAAATCAGGGTCGGACGAAGGAATTATGCTTTTAGGCAGCAATTTGTTTCTACACAAAAGCCCACCATTTTGATTTTACTAATGGTTTTCTTTGGTAAAGCAAAATTTTGTATTTTTACATGTATTAGAAAAGTTTAAAATGTTCTTTTATCTTGATTCAGAAAAGTGCTCAATGTTCTATTTACATGTTTTCAGAAAAGTGTTAAATTTTTTGTTTGCATGTTTTTGAAATGTACAAAAAATTTAATTTTGCATGTTTTTGAAAAGTCAAAAATATTCTTTTTACATATTTTTAAAAACTGCAAAATGTTCCATTTACATGATTTTTCAAAATTCAGTCAGCGGGGGCTGCCTGCGCTGACCGCATTATCCGGCCCTGACTCAAATTAATATTATATATCTACCAAATATTGTATGGATTATATGCCTAGTGTAAAAGCATAGCATTAATAGTACAACTTGAAACCAAGAATGTGGTGCGTTTTACTATAAAAATTGACCCAACGCTGGACCCTAAGGGTTGGAAAACTTCAACAGTGTGCCTTTCTATTTTCTCCAGCCATTTCATTCTCTGCATATTATCTTGATCTTTCCTTTGTGACTTGGTGACTTTCCAGGACCGGAGAAATTCCTGTGAGAAATAATTCGTATTTCCTACTAAACTACACAAAATGTACTCAATAATTGTACCCTCAATCATTAAAATTGGGAACATGACGAATAAAACAGGGTTAAAGTGATTATAGAGCATTACAGTCCCGTAAAGACCAACAGTATGAACTCCAATTATCAAGATTAGGTTGGTTGGTAAAATTAAATGGGACATAAATTCGTTGGACATTTTAGTAAGAATTTGGAGACCACCATAAATCCTTAGGGCTTCATTTCTCCTTAAACCACGCGATTTGAAGCAGAATCCTTCTTGTTGCTCACTTTTTGTTGCAAACTTAACCCAGAAAGTGGTACAATTTGAGTTAATTAAAATCACAAAGAGATAAAGAGCCCACAAAAAAGTGACATTCACTATTTTGAAATATTCAAAAAGTAAAAAGAGCATTTGAGTCACCCATGACTTTAGTTAATCCGGAATGAGGACATTGTGAAGGTATCGGGGATGTTCAGGGCTTGCAAGAAACAAGCCTGCAAAAGGAAGACAAAGAATGAAGACTCCATAAGTAAATAGCCCAATGACAAGTTCACATCCGTCGACGGATTGTTTTGTTGGAATTAAAGAATTTTTCCCTCTCAAAAATATTGCTAAATTAACGAAAACACCATTTTTAATTTGTACACGAGTCATATCGTCGGTGAAGTACCAAATTTACCCATATCCAATTTAAGTTAGAACCAAAATGAGCTATGTCATAAAAACAAAATGAGAAACATGCGTAAAATGTTAAATCGACTTAATGAATATTTATTATCTATTTTTTTATTACATGGAATACGGTAAATCATTATTGTAAGTTACATACTTGGCATTTAATAGCTTAAATTAAATCCTATTGCTTACTTACGTTAGTTAATTATAATATAATAACTATATGCAATTCTCCTTGTTATTTCCACCTGTACTCCGAATACATGTTATAATACCTTTCCTTCCGCATAGTTAAATAATTACCTATATGTATACTGCTTACACAGTGACAAGTGCCATATTTATTATTTACGTCGCAGAGGTCTAATGACTATAATGATACGGAAACTATCTTGTAAATGTCCCTTTATTCGATTTATCATTTATTTAGACTGGTTAAATGCGAACTACCACCGAAAATGGAGTATATGCCAAAATTTTGGTAGTCAGTTTAATTGATAATGACTATACACATACATTAAACAGCTACTAAGTACTTATATAGATTGAATGACAAATACAAAACAATTAATGTTCACCTTCAAAGCATAACTAAAGTCGAAATTATTTATTTCATCGATCGGTGCTCATCTACATTTTCCAATCAACATCATTTACGTAGGGATATAAACACACCTGCTGGAAATGAAAATAATTTTACCTATGTGCTTACTTACTAAATTCAAAATGTTGGAACTTTGTTATGTTGGTACGGAAGAGCTATAATATTGCTATGATAAGCAAGAGCACAAAACAAGGTAAAATATACAATCCTTCGCTTCCCTGTCTAGTTCATTATTTTGCTCAATGTGATCCAGTAACAAAAAGAGCCATAAATAAATATTGTATTAACAATACAAAATTACAAAAAGTTAGTAGATTCAAATTGCAATAATTGTATGCTTCTAATCGCAAAATACAATGCTCTTGAACACATTATAACTATTCAATATAGAAAATATTAAATAGCTCTGATTAAATATAAAATTAATCTGCTATTAATTTACATGTAGCGAAAAATATGATATATCTATCTACCTATTTTCAACTTCAACTAATCGGTACACTAGTAAAGGGGTACATAAGGTACAAGGACATTTAGGGGTCGCTTGGGGTTACATCATCAATACCACGATTGTTTGGGGGAAGCCAGCATTGCTCCGTGAACGTAGTACCGTTCGGTACACGAGATTTTAAGTCTGATATTGTTATGATTTTTAAAGACTCAACCTCAATTAATTTTTTCTTGACTCCTTGTAGCTTGCAGCACAACTTAAGATATGATAAATCCCATCCAGACAAATCCTAGAATTTAAAAAAAATAGTATAATGTATCAATTATAACATACTTAGGTTCGCAAAAATGAATGAGATGGCCTAATGATTTGACTATATTTATTGTCGTTACTTTAATTTTTTTCGAGAGAGTAGCAACGTTCCCTTCAAAGTAAAATAATGGAACCCCTTTTTCAACGTCGTCATCACCGTGCAGTACGGTATAAGGAACCAAATTTTGAGATCCAATGCGAGCGAATCCACAACGAGAAAAATCTTTGTCTACATTCTGCCCTTTGTTTGTGAATACGTTGTGAGCAAAAGTAAGGTAGGAATAAAATTCTTCAATATCCTTGATCTCTACAATAAGATCCTTCTCGGAGAAAGGTGTAGGGCCAAAAAATTTGTCACAGTGCCATGAGTTAATATTCGTGAGAAGCATTGCTTCCACTGGGGTCGCCTAAATTCAAGAATTGTGCATTATTATCATATCGTCTGTGAAGAACCAAAATGACCCATATCCAATTTAAGCTACAATCAAAATGAGCTATGTCATAAAAACAAAATGAGAAACATGCGTAAAATGTTAATTAGAAGCTTGTTTTTCAACAACGTAAAATGTTCTTTTTACATGTTTTTGTTTGTTTTTGAAAAGGTGCAAAAATTTCTAATTCCATGTTTTTGAAAAGGTGCAAAATGTTGTATTTACGTATTTTTAAAAAGTGCAAAATGTTGTATGTAAATGCTTTCATGACATATTTGAATGTTTTTGTAGATAGTTGATATTGTTTTTAGCTAAAGATGGATATGGGTCATTTTGGTTCTTCACAGACGATATGTAAGAAATGAAATTACAATAAAACATTCGAAAAACTGATATAAAATAAATAATTAATTAATAACGTAGCAGAGAACGCATTCGGCTTCACTTACAAAACGACTGGGGAGCTTCGCGTAGTCATACACGTAATGGGGTAGCGCGTGTAGGAGACTACCCATGGCTGATTGTTCCATCATCCTAATACAGCAATATTTTGTGCCATTTCGATATAAGCAAGGTAGATATATATTTTCTCCAATAGTATGCCAGGTGAACTTTTCGATCGCACTTTCGAAATCAAAACTATAAACATTTTCATCAATAAATAGTCCTATTAATTCAACTTATTTCTCTTTGTTCGTTAGTAACATATTTTTGGGACTCATTGCTTTTATCTATTCTCTAATAATGAAATTGTTTACAAGCTATTAAGAACATGTATCTACATAAGCTGGATATTTCTCTGCATCTCAATTTTAGACATTTGCGAATTTTTGTATAATCTAATCTAACTCTAACTTTTGAATGACACCGTTATTGTTAGTCATTTGAAAATGAAACTGGAAAGTCAACGTGGGTTAAATTCATAAATAAATTATATATCAATCAATCGCATAATAAATAACATACCTCGAACCTTCAAGGACAGTAGCAGGTTTACTTTTCCGTCGTGAGCTCGAGTCCGGGATTGGAATCTGGGGAACGGGCCTTGTCAATAATTTCTTAGCCCATTCCGAGAATTCGTCGTCATCTGCTGGTGCTGGTGCTGGTCGTTTCCTCGATCCACCCGAATCCTTTTTTACAACTGCCGTCGGTTCATTCATTATCTCATCTGACTTATCTGTCTCTCCCGGTTTTCCAGGAACATCAACCATTTCGAATTACGGGCAAACCTAATTATTTATTAGGAGTGGCGAGAGCTTCCTACGGTCTAAGGGCGGGTGATTGCTTCTTCCGGACTAATCCTTTGAACGTAAAAACAAACATGCCATTAATTACAACATTAATTAACCTATATTATGTGTCACATTTATTTTTATTTAATAGCTATATTCCTATCAAATTCGCAAAGTAAAGTTTAAGGCTTTCTGTTTATAGAGAATTATAAAGTATTGCAATAATTACAGGCTTCAGTGCAAAACGTGTGCAGCAAACGATAGCCGAGTCGGCATTATGTGCATCAGTGAATAGCGCCATGCTGATTGAGAAAATTTCTAATTATTTGTAAACTCATGACTCATTTCCGTAAGTTGTAATAAAGCTATCTACATAGATCCTGATTTTTCATTTATTACTATACGATTGACATTAATACGTATTGTATACGACACGTACTGACTACTTAGTGGGCAGTGGGCACAGATAACATACTTTGTACTTGTAATAAAAGGATTTTACAACCAATAAGCATTAAGTCACTACTATCCCGTGATATGCATATTATTGCGGAGTATAATATATTTAGTTAGCAAAATGTGACCCTCGACTTTTTAATGAATGACTGACTGATGACTGACCTGTTACATATTTGAGGATGCGTGTGCTTTAAAAATAAATAATTATACATATACAGTTACGGGCAGAAGTATCCGGACAACGGGGCTCGCAAACTTTGACCTCGAATAGTATCAAAACTATTGATGCAGATATCACCATATTTTTACACAATGTAGCCCAAAGTGTTGCAATTACACAAAAATGTGTTTAGGGTTGTGAAAATAATATGCGCTGATGAAATTAAATATTTAGTTTGAAAGTATCCAAAAACAGTGTGCAAAAGTATCCGGACAAAAAAATAAAAAATAGTTTATTACGAAATTTTTTGCTAAAAAAATACAAATTTGAAAATAAACAATATTTTAACTTAAGCCAGTACGTTTTCAGACCTTTGTATGCTTTAATCACTGCTGCTAACCACCTTATCATCGATTTTATAAACCTACCAGTGACAGGTAGATCAATTGCGTCATAAGCTTACGTAATTTTATTTTTTATGTCAGTTTTTCCTTAAATGTGGAACCAACATTCTTCAACTTCCTTTGTCTACTGTTTGCGATGTCATGTATGGATTTCAAATACTTTGACCCTTCAAAAACTACCCCAAACCGGGGGGCAATGCAAATTTTTCGTTTACAAAAATCGTCAAATGATTAGAAAAGTGAAAGCAAATCCCTAATTAAGTGGACCAAAATTGCTTAACCAGGTGGAAAGTAAAACCAGAAAGCAGGCAAGTTGACCTACTGTTAGTAGAATCCTAAAAAATAACAGATTCAAAAGTTCCATAGCTACCCAAAAGCATGGGGCCTCCAAGCGAAATCAGCGGAAATGTCTCTATTTTCCACAAGGTTCAAATTGTTGATTTTATGGGACTCAAATTACTTTTTGTAAACATTTAGTTGTCCGTGGCAACCGAAAACATTATACTTGCTTTCACTAGGTCAAGAACTAGAGATCTAAAATAAAATTAGCCGACCTTAATGAC
>JAQFZE010004672.1:0-10998 GCA_034695245.1 Dicyrtomina saundersi | reverse complement strand
CTGAGACCTGCTTAATAGGAATAAATGCGATGCAGAAATTACAATACCAGGTTATAGCCTTTACAGAAAGGATAGAGTGGCTCTAGGTAAAGGATTAGTAATGCACTACAAAGATAATATAGCTATTTAATATACTGATATTAGTATACTGTCTATGGAAACTATGAGCAGTATTGTCAAAATACCTTTTACTAAACCATTTGTTATTTTAAACTGCTATAGACTCCCTGGTCATCTAGTCAACGACGATAATTTTTTTTATGAATTAAATAATACGGTTTTAACATTATGTGACAAAAGCACTGATATCTTTGTGCATGGGGATAATATTATTGACTTGCTTAATAAGTGCAATAGTACTTGATATTTTAACTAATGCACAACAAGGCTCAATTTAAAACAATTGATTAAGGGTCCAACTAGAACCAAATTCACTACTAGGACTCGTCTAGATCATATTTACACAAATAATCCTAATTTAGTATTAAACTCTGACGTCATTGAATGTGGACTATCGGACAACGATATTACTTATGTTATAAGAAAAAAGCCTAAATTTAATTAAATCCCAGTAACATTTACCTGTAGAAATTACAGCAACTTAAAAATACAGGATCTATCTAGTCAATTAACTAATACCAAATGGAAAATTATTGACAATTTCACTGATATTAATGATATGGTACATGTCTTTGAAACGCCGACTTATTGTGTACTTAAAAACCTGTACCAACATTAACCAGACGTGTTAAGGTCAAACTAAACGTTTGGTTGTCTTTGAAAATAAAGAAAATGATTCATACAAAGAATCATTTAAAAAAGGTAGCCCATAAGGTTAACACTATTGATAGCTAGAATAAATTTAAAAAGTGTAAAAATCAAGTAACTTAAATGATTCGATATGCTAAACTTTAATATTTTAAAGCTAAGTTTGAATTATCACAAACTTCAAAACAATCATAGGATACTTTTAAACTCATAATAGGTACTGAAGTTACTTTAACTAGTATTATTGAGTTTAAAACAAGTTATAACACTGTCTCAGATAAGAATGTAATTGCTGATAAGCTCGCTGACGTATTTGTTGTCAATCATGAAAATGAGGATAATTTTCTACAACTATTTGCTCAACAAGCCAATAATAGTGATTCAGAGAGCATTCACAGTTAGTATTGAGGAAGATACAATAATAATTAACAAAACTAAAGGCAGTGCCCCCACAAAACTAACTGGTATACCTTCTTAAATTATCAAACTTCTTCCTGATATATTTGCACCTATTCTTACAAATACATTTAATTATGCACTAAAGACAGGACAGTTTCCACATATATGGAAAAAAACCGTTACCACTCCAAAACTTAAGCCAAATAGCAATAAATTACTCCTGAATTTATACCGTCTAATATCAATCTTCCTATTTCTGTCAAAAATATTTGAAGAAATTATACCTAAAAGGACTATGTATTTTGTAGACAATAATAACCTACTTTTAAGCTCTCAATACGGATTTAGGAAATATAAATCCTGTCTAAATGCGTTAATTAAACTATCCTACAGAACATACTCTGCCTTAGAAAGTAAGAAACTAACAGCAGTACTGTTTATTGACCTTCGTAAGGCATTTTATACAGCTTAGTACCAGAAGCTTATTGAAAAGCTTTATAATAGGTATTAACTACCTGTGTATTTAATTAAAATACTATGCCATTACCTTAGAAATAGAGAGTTTGCTATTAAACTGGATGACTGTATATTAAAATCGTACAAACTAAATGGAGGCGTCTCTAAATGTCGTGTTCTTAGACCAATTTTATTTATACTCTTTTTCGACGATATAACTGATGTATTAAAAGACTCTAGCCTATACGCTGACGATGTAGGCTCAACGTCTTCAGCCTATATATCATTTTGTACTTAAAGAGAAATTAGAAAGTACACTGTCAAATGTTAATAGGTGATGCTTAGATAATTGTATGGCAATGAGTTTTGTAAAAACAGTATATATGGAATTCTATACTCCTAGGTCTACAAAAAAAAGCAATTTTAACAATATTCAATGTTTTAATAATACTGTACATAAATTTTATGAATTTAAATATTTAGGGATCTTTTTTGATAGTTACATGAAATTTGATATACACAGTGCACATGTTATCAGGAAATTTATGTTCAAAGGTTCACAACTTGTTCAGTATAAACGTTTTATTGCTAATAAACTTATGCCTACACTATTTAATTCTCTTATTTTATTACTCATTGACTATGGACTACCTGTACAGGGTGCTGTGAGTGATACTGTTCTGAGGAAATGCAAAAAATCAATTGACAATTTCTGTAAGTGTATTTATTATAAGAATTATAGTTAAACTTTCATGTTAAATAAACTAATAAGTATACCTTAAAAAGTACGTAATAAAAAAATTGATATTAATCAATTATATGAATCTTTGTCAATATTAACTAGTAAAGTATTAACAGTAAACACAACAAAGTTGACTTCGGTTTGATTGCACTTAATTAATGTTTTATTTAGCTTTAGCACCATATTGATTAATCAAATTAATTACTTTTTTTATATTATAAAAGGCATATACTAAAACTATCAAAAACATAAGCTATCTTATTGTTTTTTCTATTTGTATTGCTAACCAGTGCTTTCCTAGCAAATGAGATGGATCTGCGTTACAAACACAATTGAAGGCACATTTTTAAATATAACCTAATTTATCAATTGCCAATACATATATTTTAGTTCATCATGACCTATTTATCCTGCTAGTACGCCTGAAATATCAGTAGTGCATAAAAAATCTTTTTATGACATCGTTAAATAGGATAAATTAAATTGTCGAAACCTATTTATTTCTAACGCGGATTAATGCTCTGAATAATTAATACAGTTAGTTGCTTCTTCTCAAGTCCTTGCAAATTTTACTCCAATTCAATGTTTCTGATTTGTTGCAAAGTTAAAATACTAGTCTTTATTGCTTTGGTTAATATATAATGCAAAAAAACAGTTTTCAATGTAGTGATTTCAAGCGCTAAATCTTGATTTCGTCTTAGGGAACTAGTGCTAAAAAAGAACATGTAATAGGCGAGCAAATATTGATAATTTTGAAAATTCAGTTTCTCTATTTGTATATAATATTGCTATTCACCCAATGATTCAAGACCTTAGTAAAAATGAGGTCACGGAAATATTTGGTTTTTCACTACATTTCCTACATGATAAAGTATTTAATGGTGAGTTCGCTGATAATACCGGCATATTTGGTGATTCAAGGCATTTAGCAACAGAACTTTACCAGCAAGCAACTCAGTCTCTTGATTTTATTGGCCTTTGCATGAACCCTGCTAAAAGTATAGCCATTTTGATAGTAAAAGGCGAATTATGTCAAGATCAACTCCAGGTGGGCACGGACGAATACATTAGTTGTATCGGACCAGAGGAAACCATTGAATATTTAAAAGTTATTTTCAAGGACTGCATTGTTTTCAATAAAACTAAAGTATTACGGAAATTTATTGAAAAAAATGAGAAACTGACTTCCACTTCGATGCTCCGCCCTGATCAGAAGTTAAAAGTCCTGAAAGATCACTTATGGCCCACTTTTATTTATCTATTTTCAAATGCCCCTCTTTCAAAATTACCACCTACATTTTTTAGAGTCGCTTGATAAAATAATTCGCAGCTCTGTTAAAGAGTTTCTTACTATTCCAATTAGCACTCCTACAAGCATGCTCTACTCTAGCTCAAAAGTTAAGGGAATTGGCCTAATACGCGCTAAATGGGAAGCTGGGATCAGAAACTTTAATGCTTTAGAGATTTTATCAAGTTCCGCTCATGCCTTAATTCATGAAATTCAAGATTTGGAAATGGAAAAATCCAGTTGCTTGGATTTTCTTGCTGAACCATTAAACGTGAGGCAAACTATGGCTGAGTGTAAAGGGAGGAAAAGCAAGTTTATTTGTGATCATTTAAAAGGCTTGGAATATGATGCTTGGTGTGAATTGCCTTAAAAAGGACAAGGTGTCATCCAATTTCAAGAATGTCCTTATGCAAATAAATAGATTCACTCAAAAAATGGACTTTCGACGTCTGAATATATCACTGCAATTAAAATGGTGGGAATTGTTATACCGATTCATGCGATCGCTCGACCTGACCAAGGATACCTTTATTGCCGACACGGCTGCAAAGATATTAAAACGATTGGACATGTCCTTGGACGATGTCAACGTGGAGAGCTAATTTGTAATAACCGAAATCATGCCGTTTGCCGTTTACTTGCTAATGCAATGGAAAAATTAGGCTGGAAAGTTCTTTAGGAAGTGGAAAGTACTAAAGACGGTTCAAGGCGTGTCGATATAATTGCTTACAATTTAAAAACCAAGCAAGGCATTATACTTGATCCAACTGTGCGCATGAAACAAAATAACATAAATCAATCTGAGGCTGTACATCAGGAGAAATAACGAATCTATGAATCTTGTAGCCCCTACTTCCAACAGAAACTGGGACTTACTGATATTTAAGTTCTAGGACTGTACATTGGGGCACAAGGGACGATTTCAAAATTTTTCCGTGACTTCATGAAAACCAATTGTCTACCTAGTACGCTGATTGACGACATAGTGATTTCTGTTCTGAAGAAATCAGTTCAAAAATTGCATCATTTATATTCTTCTTTGCCAACTAATTAATTTTTAAATTAAATTTATATTTTAGATAATACACATAATTTATATGCAGCAAAATTCTACATTGTATACTAAGTCTTGTGGGCTATCGTCGTTGGACGACAGTGTCAAGTTTATTTTAATACAGTTGTCTTTTTTTTTAAAGAAAATTTGAGTGTTTTCATCATTAAACAAAAGTGAGACGTAGCCTACATCAAAATGTTGAAAACCTAATGAATTTTTTTAAAGATAATATTAAACGCTAAACTTGTTACAAGTCCAAATATAAGTCTCAACAGTACTGATGTCATAATTATCCAGAATAAAAGATTGGTTACCTTGTGGTTTAGTTAAAAACAGTATTTCTGTTCTCTTATATAGATACTTTGCTGTGCGAATGACATCAAGAATCTTTCTGTGTAGTAAAATAATAAATATTTGCTTTCTCACAAAAAAGCTAGCGTCCAGAAATTAACCCTTTGCTGTTTCTGGAGATACGACAGTGACTTCTTCATTCAAAGAGTTTTTTATTTTGACAGATGATTCGTTACAAAAACGTCAAAACAGATCTGACGACCTTGTTAGTAAAATTGTAAGATCCGTATTGCTTAGGATGTACCTGTTTTGCACTAATTGGTCTTAACATAATTTTTAAACAATTTTTCAAGGTTTATAACAGGCTTTAAACATTTTTAGACTTTTAAATTCGTTATTTGTATGACTAACATCATACTTGTCTATGTCTTTATAAATTAAAGCACACGATTTCAACGACTGTAGTGCTTTATTAATGTGGTAAAAATGTTCTGCATATAGAGGTTTATATACATTACAATTGTTGCCTATTGATGCAAAGTGACTATTTATATAAAAATCACATTATAAAACAATAAATCAAGAAAACAATTAGTTATTCTAATATTTTGTTTCTTCTGAAGGTCAGAATTGTCCACGTTGATGACTATCATGCTAATATACAAGCAAGAGTCATCTAAATATAAGTTTTAACTCGAATTTACTATAACGCCAAATTCTTTTTCAGCGTCTGAGTCTTACATGTTAACAACAGGTTTGTGTTCCGCGTACAGACTGTAATCAATTGTATTATCAATAAAATATTAACTTGACCCTAAAAATTAGATTCAGAGGCTTTATAAAAAAACAAAAAATATGTCAGTTGATTACGTGAGAACGTTTTTTCGATTTTCCTTGTTTGTGACTTAAAGTGTTTTTCACAAAGTAGGTAGTACGTGACAGAACAAGTTTGTTTTGTTTCACATCCTGATTGAAAAGATTTTTAGTACTTTCTTGTCGTCCTTCAAGAATAAACTAAATCATTAGTTTTCATTCTGGAGTAGTGGTCAGTCAATGTTTAGCTTGTTCTAGAAACAATCTCTATTGCAGATATAGAAATGCCTGTTTCTTTTGATTTTCCAAGACCATCACCTTCTTGTTTATTCATCGTTTTGTTCGTATGAGAGTTATTCTCAATAACGTTTACTAGTTGCTGATAGTAAACCTCGTGATACTACAAATAATTTCCTTTATTTTGTAAACAGATTAACAATAGTATATTAATAGCAGAATCAACTTTTTTACAAATAGGTAGAACAAAATATTATATCAGGTTTTACTTGGAATAAAATTGTATCTTAAGAGATAAGTTAAACTGCATTTACATAGATACCGAGAATGTTATTGTCCTACGATGACCCTAAGAATGATTTCTTTTAACAACTTGTCAACAATTATAAGAATATTGAAAATTAAAAGTTTAGATATAGCAGAAACTGTTATTACTAAAGCCGAACAATATTCTCTCTTAAACTGATGATATTCCTAACACCACCCTAAAGCAGTTTACTTTTCAAGTCAAGAAGGACGTCGTATTGCAGAATAGAGTAGTAAGTACAAATAGTAAGTATATACGATCCTTTGATCGCCAATTGTATTTTAATAATGTAAACTAAATTGGATTTTATGCAATCAATGTAAACAGCGTATATCCAGATAGTGATGATATAAACTACAGTTTTCTATTTAGGCATCACAAAATAGAAGTGGGATGATAATAATCGTATTGCAAATATTTACAATATGATTTTAGATATATCATGCAAATGTAAAAAATGTTATTGTAAGCTGAATCTTTAAATTAAATTAAAATAACTAAAGAACTTGATACTATGTAACTATTCAAATATTTCATCACTGCAAACTCACATAAGAATATGCGCTATATACAAGTTATACATAATAAATCATAACAGCAATTAACATGTGGAAGTAAGTGACACTTTGCCAACATTGTGACGTGTAAGAGTTATTGGGCTGAGGCGGGTACGTGTCAATGGCGGCGTCCAATTACGTGTTAGGAGAGGGAGCAATGACAGTGGCGTCACCGTGTCGGCACTTCAAGGGTAACGTGAGGGGTAAATGATCAAAAAAGGTGGCGATACACGTTGACGATACAATCGCGGGTTAATATGCGGGGGCGGGACAATGGCGGCGTCAAATGACGTGTACGGGAGCTATGACCGCGGCATCAATATAGCGGTATACTGTTGCGTTTACGTGGAATGACTCCTGGATGGCCTTGGGGGAGTTCATTTGGTATAAGGTAGTACGAGGTAGTAGGGTCGTTAGGGTAACTTTAAGAGTGTTAGTCATGGAAAGTGGGTCAATTTGTCTACATTACAGTATATTTTATACTACTTCTACTAGCTACCCTAAACCAGTAGTGGTATAGTGGCCGAGGGAGTGGTAATAGTGAAGGGTTGGTTGTGGAAGTACCCGAGAGCATTGGCTGGGCCAGACCTGGCCATAGCAAGGATTAAGGCACGTTGTGACATATTAGAAGGAAATAAAAAATAACCTTGCTGAGCATATAGGCATTTAATTGCATTGTAATTAAATGTCATAGGGATGAATGGGAATAAAAAATAACCTTAGTAAGCATATGGTAATTGCATTGTGAAGTAATGAGGAAAAATGGAGAAGACCAGAGCCAGTGCTAATGTTTAGACTGCGTCCCCATGGAAACAGTTCGTATGATATGTAAATCAGCTGAGATGTGGCTGCTAGTGCTGATCATATGTAATACTAATGGATTGGAGCTGGCTGTGTTGTGCAGGGCAGTCAATGTTGAATTTATATTTGGAATTGATGGAATTTAAAGTGAGCGGCGATTTGTATTGTTGGGACGGATAACTATAGCAACGGGATCATATGGTATGTAAAAAGAGATAAATAAACAGAATCGCAAAGTAATTGACGAGGGGGAAAGTGTTGTGGCTGTTGCATTGTAACCATATTGAAAGGCATGTAGAGATGCAAGGGCATTAATTATAGTAAATAGATAGTGAACTCTTGAGATAATAAATATGGAGCTAGGGGACAAAGGCTGCTTGAAGCTTTGGACTTCTACTGGAAAAGGGTATGGTGTATGTATTCTCAAGACATATACATACCAATTAAAGTGAATGGATAGTGAACTGTGTAGTTAGTGTAGTTATTGTAGCGTTGAACCAATACTAATGGCTGATACTGAAAACTTAATTTGTGAACTACCTCTACAATCAGTTCATGAAGTACTTAATGTTGATGAGATTGATTCCTCAATAATATCTAAACCGTCTAATGAAATCTCGGTGCTTACTCAAACAAAAGGATTTAAAGTTGCACATATAAATATTAAAAGCCTTAATTTTGTTAAATTGTATTAAATGAAACTTTTATTGTCGACTACTTGTCTTGATGTGCTCATCTGTACTGAATCTAAATTAAACCAAGAAAATCTTGACTATCTGTATGCTATAGACAACTATGCAGTAGTGCGACATGACCGTGTAAACCGAATGGGTGGTGGTACTATTTGGTTTATCAGTAGTAAGTATAAATTTCTTGAACTTGACTTAAATATTAAGTTCCCACATGAAACGAAAGTACATTGTTTGCAAATAAACACAAAACTTATAATAGTTGTTTGAGTTTATAAACCCCCTAAAGTGAACATAAACCAGTTTATCATATAAAAGGATGAATTATTAACTAAAGAGACTTTTTAATAACTACACCATCACCATGACCCCTGCAGTAGGAGAGCGCGGTCGTAAAAGTAGAGGACTAATCGTAGGCATACGAAATAACATAGCTACAATATGCAAAGTTGTGCATCAAGATCGATATAAGACCTCAGTAGAATTTGTATGCCAAGGAAAACCCACACTTGTCTGCTTCGCCTACATTCCGCCGGCATCTCAATATGACGAACAACTTGACAACCTCTTTCAAGACACTCCTCAACTAAAGAGACAAAGATGCATATTGATTTGTGACTATAACAGCAGAATCGGAAATTTTGAAAACACCACAGAACCTGCCAAGAATTTTACTTGCACCAGAAACTCAGCAGATACGCACACAAACAAACAGGGAAAGAGATTGATTAAGCTAATCACCATAAATGATCTGATAGTTCTAAACGGAAGAAGCCCTTCTGATCGACAAGGCAAATTGACATTCATTGGACACAACGGCAAAAGCACGGTAGACCTATGTCTGTGCAACAAAAGAATGCGCGATCACATAGAGGACTTTTTAGTAATTGAGTGCCTAGAATCAGATCATCTTCCAATACTTATCCAATTAACACAGTCAAGACGGAAACTAAATGACACTGCCGCAACCGTTGAAACTCGTATAACATGGAACACAGAGCAAGCAATAGCCTTCCAATCGCAAATCAAAGATAAAAGCAGTGCTTAAGATTTTAATCATTGCGACTACGAAACTCTTAGAAATCTTATCTACAAGGCAGCATCAAAAGCTGGAATGAGTACTGAAATGACAAGAAGCACAAGGAGAAACTATGGTCCGAAATGGTTTGACAAAGAGTGTAGCACCGCAAAACGAAAAGCACTTTCTTTCTTGCATACGTACAGGAAAGACACAGTGCATAGTCGTCCAGCAAATGATAGCCTTGATAACTTAATACAAGCCAAAAAAGAGTACCGTAGACTTTTTTTGAACAAAAAGAAAGCTTTCTTTGAAACTGTGCAGAAAGAAATCCATCAGAGCAAAGACTCAAGAAGCTACTGGAAGGCAGTTAACATGCTAAGGGACAAGAAGTATAGCTTCAAACCAAATGACATTACTAAGCCTCAATGGGATGCCCACTTTCGTACTGTCTTTGAAAACACAGAAACTGACGTTATGGAATTAAGAGAATTAGGCAGCATAGGCTTAGCATTAGACTATGCCTTACTTGACGATGAGATATCCATGATAGAATTAATAAAAGCAACCAACACCCTTGCAAATAATAAATCTCCTGGAGCTGATGGAATACCCAATGAAACATGGAAAACATTGGACGATACGACTTACGATTACTTACTTTTACTACTAAATACTGCAAAGGTTGAACAGATTCCGAGCTGCTGGGCTGAAATCATAACTGCACCAATCTACAAAAAAGACGACTCCGAACAACCAAATAACTACAGGCCTATAGCCCACATTAACACTATTACTAAGCTATATACATGCATCATGTCAAACAGATTGAACTCCTTCTGCTCCACCAATGGTATTATTTTGGATAATCAAGCAACCTACAAAAAAGGGCGAGGGTGCACAGATCACATATTTGCACTGTACACCTGCATTCTGAAGCAACTCAACAGACCGGCTCTCAAGAAGAAAGGAAAACTGTTTGCCTTATTTGTAGACTTAAGTCAGGCCTTTGACTCCATAAGAAGAGACAAACTGTGGACTAGACTCAAGGAAGCTGGATTGAGTGATTGCTTTATTTCCAAAATTAAGGAACTATATGATCAAGCTAAAACCAAGGTTAGGTGCAAGGAAGGATACACAGATATGATTGAAGTAATGGGAGGAGTCTTGCAAGGTGAAACGTTGTTGCCAACCCTTTTTACAATATATATTGACAAAATAACCAAAATACTCCGAGCCAGCAACATACGGGGAATAAAAATGTTCACTATTGAATTACTGATTCTTCTTTATGCAGACGACATCATTTTTGTGGCTTCTAACGAACTTGACTTGCAAAGGCAAATAAACACGCTCAGCGTGTTTTTCAGAAAAAACGACCTAACGGTCAACCTGACCAAAACCAAGGTCATGATCTTCCGCAAAGGCAATAAGATAAACAACTCAATCAAGTTTAAATGGGAAAGCAAACCACTGGAAATTGTCAATCAGTACATATATTTAGGAGTACCCTTCACTCACAGTGGCATTTTCAATAGAGCAAAAGAACACTTCTTTGGCAAAGCAAGAGTGGCACAA
>JAQFZE010004671.1:0-10999 GCA_034695245.1 Dicyrtomina saundersi | reverse complement strand
TGACATGGGTCCAGTTAACTGCTAATTGTGAAAAAATGGTCAGTCTGACCAAAGTAAAAAAACAATACAGACCTGCCCGTTCGCATTTCTGATCGTTTACAAGTTGTTCAAAGTCAATGGCTTTAAAACTGTGACATGTAGTGTACGGCCAACAGACGGACAGACAGACGGACGGACGGACTTGACCATTGCATTAGATGCTTAAGCTCAGCATCTAAAAACGGGTAAAGCTCACTACCACAACAGAAAAAGAATTATGCGTCAAATATTTTTACTACGTATACACATATTGCCTTCCTACTTGAGCTTTTTGAAACACACAAGAGCTGGAATCACTAATCCAAGTCCCATCAAAAGCATAATATTGCAGTGAGTGTGAAACATGACTTCAATATAGCCCACAAAAATCATAAAGGGGAGTTTTTGAAGAAGGCTTAGTGACTCCGGGTCTTTTGTGAGTGACGACAGATACTCAGGTGAGGATGGACGGAGATAGCAGCCGACAACCATCATGACCGCGAGAAAGTTTAGAACGCGGTATACGTTGCTCATCAAAAATTCGCAAATCTGACTCATTCCGTGAACAAATTTTTGGTCCGACGCGTCATTGAAGGGCTGTCCTAAATATTCAAATAATTTAAAATAATAATTTTAATTAGTATTTACAGTAATATTACTATGCAGTCTGTTTGTAATGTGGTGTTTTATTTGTAGTACTATAACATGTATCTAATTGCAATATAGCCTATATTTTTACTCACTCTGAATTTCCTCAAAGAACTGCATGTATCCACGGGCAAAATCCGCAAAGAATGGTCCAACTGTGTAGGCAACAATTTGTAGTCCAGACGGCCACATGTAGAAGACGGTCACATACTGCATGTACACTTTCTCTGCGTTCGTCTTGGTGTCATCTTTTGCCGTCTGATAGCAACGAACTCCGACAAAAGTGGAATATGCAAACGTGAGCATCATGTTAAAATGCCATATATAGTAACGTAATTTTGGGTGCTTTATCAAACTTTTAGGATCCGTGACATGTCGCAGGTCACCTTGACGGTCCTTTTTAGACTTAAAGGTCCAGACGAACGGATGCATTTGGAAAAACTGACCCATTTGCACACCTTTTCGAATGTATTTCCTCATTATTGAACTGAACAGTTCCTCTCTATTGCTGTTCTTCCTCTTAGTTGGTTTGTTATTTTGATTTTGAGCTGTCAAATCCATTGTTGCAAATATCCAAATGTTGGAGCGGTTATTGGAATTTTGGTAGCCACACACACGGTACTGTTTGCCGTCTTGAATTTAACGAGCCTTTTCTTACTTCTGATTAGTGAGTTTAGTTATCTACTAACTTGCTTTAACGATGTAGGGAAGTGTGTATATGAATATTTTGATTAAGGTCTTCAAAGCAAAAGAAGTCTTGCTAAAAGGCATTTAAAAGTAGAAAACCTTGTTATTTATTTTATATATAAGTAGTATATTTTTAGCTTACAAAAGTTTTGCTTTTGGATTAATTAAGTTTTTTACATTTGCTGTATTTAATTAGTTTTTAGTGTTTTTTGTTGTCTTTGTTTATTTTGTTTATTTATAATTTATATTTATTTACCCCAGAAAGAATCGTCAAATTCTTTTTAATTTTTGAAATCAATTAATTGTAAGGTGATTGTCTCTTCTTCTGTTTGGCCCAGGTAGACAAATTTGGCGCAAGGCGCAAGAGTTTTCCATTAAATCTTAAATAAATGGCGTTTAGATGTGTCAATTTGCGGGGAGCTATATATTTGCATTTCTATATAAATCAATACATGTTGATTGTTGCTAGTTTAGTTTTTAATACACTATATAGATTTACATTATTGTTAACGTAACCCTAATTTTTTGGGCGTCAACTAATCTATTTTACTTGTTTAAAAATAATTGTCTTTAGCACTGCCCCACCCTCCTCTAAACTGTATGACGTAATATTTGCAAGTCCCCTCGGTTGCTAGTTTGTAAGTTGAGCTATTCGCACTGAAATTAGTATATTGGCCAATTGCTATCATTACATACATTTGATTTGAATTTATTTCTATAGTTACAGTAACCCCTCCCATATCCGGACCTCTATTATCCGGAACCTCCCATATCCGGACGGGTTTTTCGGTATCCGGACCCTCCCATATCCGGGCAAGATTTTTGAAATACCAGATTTTTAATAAATTTCAAAAATTAAAGTAAAATATAAAAATGAAATCATTTTTTCAAAACCTAAAACTAGGTATTTCTTTTTTCTGCCTTATAAATGTGAATACTTGTGAGAAAATGGAAGTGAGAATTGTTGAAATGAATACAAATGTTGTCTTACAATTGATTTTATATTTTCTTAAAACACGTTTAAGAAGGTTATTTTAAAAACCTCCCATATCCGGATATTCTCGTATCCGGATGGGGTATGTTCCCAATTAATCCGGATACGGGAGGGGTTACTGTAGTTCATATTGGTAGCCCCAAAGTCGAAAGTGCATTATGAAGTAATAACACTGTATATAATTAATTGTGTAGTTCAATCAGGCGAAATGTTTTATTACCTATATTAACAGCCTTATTACCTATAATAAGCTATTCGTACATATTGCAATACAATATTTAAGCATTACAGAAACTTATTTTAGTCATATAATAACGTCTTTTACGAGACTAAATAGTAAGATTAAGATAGGACAGCAGCATCAAAGGAGGTAAAAACAAAAAGTTTTGATAAAAACTGCTTCGTCATCGGCATCGGTCATAGGCAGTTGTCGTTGTCGTCGTCGACAGTCAACTGTTATTATTTTTACACTTCCAAAGTTACTGCCAGGGGTTCAAAGCTTGAACTTTACCGTTCAAAATTAATCACCTACAAGAGTAACCTGTACATTACTATAATTGTAATGTTGGATTTATTATTAGTTACTTCGCAGTAGGTACATAATTAATATCCTAAAGTAAAACTATGATCCACTTAACTAGCACAAGCTTTTGTGGCTGTGGTTGTGGCTGTCACTGCCTTTGGCGCTCATTGCATTTAAGTGCATTTGGGTCGCACATAAATAATGTCATCAATTTATCATATTTTCTAGGACCCTATATGACCTCCCTGTCATTAACTTAACCATTGCGTAAATGGCTTTCATTAAAATGGGATATAGTCAATCGCCGACTAGACCTACTTAACCTACCGATAACATCATTTGTGGGCGATCCCTTAGCTATAAATTATTTCTGGACATAAAAACAAACTACTCTTGGCTTTGACTGCTGGAGGACTGCACTGTCAGTCTGCACTTTTGAATTACATTGATTCGTTATAAAAAATATCTTCAAGTGGCTTTTAAGAAGATTTTAATTTGAAGTGAATTAGCGAAACGGTTAGCACACTAATTTTCTGATTCCAATTCGCCAAATAAATTGTGAATTCTGACGACATCCTCTAGTTTAGTTTTATTCTTTGTTGGCCGTGTGTGACTTGAAGTCGTTAATTAAACAGCAAAATAAATAATGGCATGTTTCGGTGTGAGGTTCTGTACAGTAAACCTGTGGGCCACAATAATTGGGTACACTCTACTCGTAAGTAATTAATATCATTTTACCAAAATCATCAATTATTGTTTTCATTCTTTTTGTTGTATTAATCGATCAGCCAGTATTTAATAATTACTAATAATAATTGTCTTACGATTAGATTTATAATCATGCATTATATACCATTTCATTCGTTGCATATTTATTCTAATTCTTTGATTACGGTAACGGTTAGACGTGCGTTTCGATATTTCTAAATAAAATAAATCAATATTTAGAAGTTTACTTACCGTTAAGTGCGTATTTCCTACTAACATTAACTACGAATTGTGATCATTACTTTCACAGGTTATTCATACAGCCGGTTTATTTGGCTCCGTCATAAGTGCAGTAGCCGTCGGAGTTGCTTTTGGACGGATGAATGATGGGGATGGGAGATATGCTAAAGAAACATATATTTACGATAACTTTCCTGTATTTCGGGAAACCGGCTGGATTGGTTATCTGGGTGAGTCCCACGATTATTAGCAGTAAAGAAACTAATCAACTTGATGGCTTCATGTTTTGTGATTTACAGTATAAAACTAATAGTGATTATTTATTATTTTTTGTTTTCATGTTGCAGGTCAGGTGATAGCAGTAGTGATATTTTCCTATATACTGGCCGCCTGTGGTGTTGGCGTTCTGTACTCAATTGTTCTGCTTAGAGGGATTGGACGGGTAAGTCTCGTTTGACGATTACACTTGCATATTAATTACCACGATTCAACAAATTAATTATGTTCGGTTAATACCAAGCTGCTGGCAGTCTGCATCGTTAACTATTATTATCTAACCGTAATTTTCTCGCTATTTGTTTTATTACAGAGACATGTACCGTACTTACGGGACTGGATGACCTTCATGAAATATCTCGTCATTTCCTACATCCCATTTTGTCTCCTGTACATGTACATCACTCAGTGGGCGCCGGTAGTCATCATTGTCCTCGCTCTCATTCTCGCACTCTACGGCTCCTTTGCATTAGGAATTGGGTTTCTAATCGCCGAAATTCTGAACGAAGAAATTGAGACGGAAATGCGGGAAGGGAACCGGACTCCAGGTGAAATAGAAATGCATCGGTTTGCTCTCCCACAACACCAACAAGATGTGCATCAACAACTACAGCAGCAACTTCAGCAGCAGTGGATGGCTGATGATGGAATTCGGAACCAGCAACTTCTTTCCACGATTGCTGGTCCTCCTGCAATGTAAAATCGAGATTTCGCACTCAGCCATCAAGTGTTCATTTTCTGAGTTCAGTTTTAAAAGTAAAATTAATATTTTAATTTTGAAGTAATTATTTTATGATCTACATTTATTTACTTTTAATTTTCTAATAGTAAGTTTAATACCTAATTAATATTTTAACCAAAAATGCATTATACTTTTTAATTTAACATTTAATATCTTACTCACACAATACTTTTTTTTGTAAGTGTGTCAACTTCTGCCATGTCTTTGTCATACACTAAAATTAGACTGACTGACGTATTAATAATGTAAAACTGTCTAGATTGACTTTTTGATCCATGTAATTAACTACATTAATTCACTTGCTATTTAAGTTTTAATTACTGAAGAAAATAATGCAACTCCAAGTCTTAGATATATTGTGTAATATTTTAATTTTTTTTATTTACGTAACCTGAGAGTCGGTATTACATTATTATTGTAATTAAAATTGGTAATATTAATGTACTACTACGTATTTATGAATGTGTAATAATGTAAACTAGCAAGTTGAAATAAAACAAAAATATTTAAAACATATGACTAATTATAAATTGGTAGTTTCTCAAATAATTTAATACAGTGCACGGTAATTTCTAATTTCTACCTATCTCTCATATACGCTATTTGGGATCGTCCATAAATAATGTTAAGAAATTCCACATAAGTAGAATGCTGTACAAAAGAGTTTGATAATTTTATGTATATAATTAGTAAAAAGCTGATTTAGTATCCAATGTGAATTTAACTTCTGTCCTTCAATTTAATTATGGTCATCGTCCAACATTGCGGCTTACTTAGGTTTTGCACAACTCTTACCATGCCCTTAAAATGAAAATAAAAAAATTGTATTAAACACAGAGCTATATACAGTTAAATTTTAATGTCATTGCAAAAACGGAATACAACCACCATTACTGACATTTTAAGTACTAAATTAACCTATTTGCATGTTTAGAAATGTGTGAAATATTTTACGTAGGTAACTACTTTTAGAATCAAAATATTTAAATTGCTCTGTATAACGTGCTTCAAAATTACAGTTAAATACAAATAAGCCAAAATAATACAAATAATTACAAAGTTCGTACCAAGGTCAACACAATTCAGCCCAGTAAAACATTCATCATCGTAATTGCATGCCTCTCCGAATCGGATTCGACAACGACCCAGCTGCGTAGCATTATCCGCTCTCATAATCCTCTTTAGCTTCATGGTTAGCTTCTTTTGGGGGTCAAGCTCCGTCCGAACTGAATTCGGATCCCACGTGAGTGTTTCAGATTGACAAGCACAAGTGGCGGCAGTGTCTCCGCCGGGTTGTTTACAAATTAAAAGTCGGAGAGCTCCACAGCCGACGTAGCGTGGAGAGTCTTTCGCCTCTTTTACTAGGTCACACACTTGGCCATGGATTAGGATCGCACCCCAAGAACCACGAAGTTCAAATTCACAGAAAATGAAGAAAGTAACTACCAGGATATGAAATTTGAATAAGTTTTTACTCAAAAAGGGTTTTTTAATTTTCTTGATCATATTTTATTTCGTAAGTGTTATGTTAAACTTTTGACACAGATTTGAAGTGGAATATGTATTAATCTAAAAATTCTAGATGGCTGTTTTTTTAATTTATTTTCATTTTTAAAAAATCGTAATAATTTATATCAATTCTAATTTTGTACCCTGATGTTGAGTGCAGCTCAGTATTTTGGTTTCTGAATTAAAATTGTAGATTAAAGATATTTACTGCTAAATGTTAGACATGTATAAACTGTTTGGCAACTGACATTGAATGCAAATGCAGCCAATGCAGGTTTGTTGTTCGTTTACATATTATTATAATTACTATGTTTACAGTTCCACGAATTAATCAATGCCAACTGTAAATATTTACATTTGTTTTATTTTGATTTGGATACTATACTAAGCGGAGCGGCATTGAAAGATATATCGTCTGTGAAGGACAAACATTGCCCATCTCCAATTTATGGTGTAGAAGTAAAATAAGATAATTATATTAAAAAATACAGTAAATAGGACACATGCTTACAAAGCTTATCACATTATTCTATTTACTTTTTTTGAAAAGTGCAAAATGTCCTATTTACATGCTTTTTGAAAAGTGCAAAATATTCTATTCACTTGTTTTTTGAAAAGTGCAAAATGTCCTTTATACTTGTTTTTTTAAGTGTAAAATATTCTATTTACTAGTTTTTCGAAAAGTGAAAAATGTCCTATTGGCATGATTTTTGAAAAGTGCAAAATATTGTATTTGCTTGTTTTTTAAAAATTGCAAAACTACCTAATTACATGGTTTTTGAAAAGTGCAAAATATTGTATTTACTTGTTTTTTTAAAAGTGTAAAATATTCTATTTACTTAATTTTTGAAAAGTGCAAAATCTCCTTTTTACATGCTTTTTTAAAAGTGTAAAATATTCTATTGACTTGTTTTTTGAAAAGTGCAAACTGACCAAATTACATGGTTTTTGAAAAGTGCCAAATATTCTATTTACTTGCTTTTTAAAAATTGCAAAATGACCTAATTACATGGTTTTTAGAAAGTGCGAAATATTCTATTTACTTGTTTTTTGAAAAATGCAAAATATTATATCATTATATGAACTTGTTTTTTTCAATAATGCACAAAGTTCTATTTACATGCGTTCATGAACATATGTTATTTCAATTGTTTTCTGTATACAGTGCATTTTGCCTAAAACTAAAAATGGATATGGGTCATTTTGTTTCTTCACAGACGATAGGTAGATTTTAGTGATTTAAAGATCGACAAGGATAAAGAGTTAGGCCACATTCATACTAAATGTTTTCTTAAAGGTTAATAAATGCTATACTAGAAATTTAGCCCATGTCTACGGCAGACTATATAGCCAAGTCATCCAATGTATGTATTTAACAGCTTCGATTTCATTCATATTTGAGACTTTCACCAGTACAGTACTCGGTGAATTTCATTTTGAAAATGTTTACGTTGATTACGACAGCTGAAAGGCGAAATTAGTGACAAGTATTAGGTTGTTAGTTGATAATAGAGAATTGCGTAGTTGAGCAGGAGGACGGCCATCTAGGAAACACATATAGCATCAGAATACAAAAAAAAATACTCGCTGCATAAAACTTTCAAAATAAAACAAGTCCAAATATTAGCAAAACCAGACTGTTTTTTACTTAAACTATTTACCCCGCCAACAAATCCGTAAGTAATTGTGAAAGCTCTGCAACGAATCCCAACTTGATTTGTTTGTAACTGATTCAGTGCAAGTTGAATTCTTAAGTCCAGGTGATTCAATTTCAAGTTAATGCCATCCTTTGTTAATCCTTCGATCGTGTTTTGAAGCCAGTACGACAAGTTCCCAAGCTAAGTATTTAATTAAAAAAAAATATACTTAGAAATTCATTAATTACCAATAGGAAAGAATTTGTTGCGGGTTATAACTAATCCTGACAACTTCCACCTGTGAATTCGCTTCTGCCGAAAAGAAATAGAATGATCCAATTGTTAAGGAGTACATAATTAATTCAACAAGAATGTCACAGTACTGGGCCGAGATAAAGTTGGAAAGCACCGAGAAGTAGAGCGGGGTTCTGAAGCAAATGCATGCAATTACTAACCCGAACGCATCCTCCATTGCATTACTCAGCCCACAAAGTTCTTTAAATATCTGAAGCACCTGCAGTTAAATTAATAAGCATTGAATTTATTACAAAAGTAAATCATGGAAATTAGTAATATCGTCAAATCGTATTTACAAATTTGTGCTTGCCAAATCTGCTTTATGAACAAAGCTTTCTGGATTCCTTTCTTGAGTCTGTTTAGTTAAACGGACAAAATCCCTGGCCAAAAGGTAGAATATGAAAGCGTGCATAATTGCTGTGAATCTTGAAAACCATAGCGTTGTTGCCCCAACGTGCTTTGCTAGGATGAAAAAAGCAGCAAGGACACTCAATTCCGGGGTTAAACTAGGATCTCTTGCAAGCATGAGGGTGTCATCTTCTGTATTATTGCTACTGGGAAGTCGTATTCCGCATAACTGATCATGCAGAAATAGTGCTACAGATTTGTTGGACACTCTTTCAAAATATAGAAAGCGCACGGTTATTGATATCAGTGGAGGAAATACAACCATGCCAAGAAACGCAGTTTTGATCTCAAAATCAAAAAACAAAGATGTTTTGTTGATTAGAATCTCATTTAGAATAGAACACTGTGATATTCACAGGACCGGATAATGCGGCCAGCGCAGGCAGCCACTGCTGCAAGAATTTTCTAAAAACATGTATATGGAACATTTTGAACTTTACAAAAATATCTAAATGGAACATTTTGAACTTTCCAAAAATATCTAAATGGAACATTTTGAACTTTTCAAAAATATCGAAATGGAACATTTTGAACGTTTCAAAAATATCTAAATGAAACATTTTGAACTTTTCAAAAATATCGAAATGGAACATTTTGAACTTTTCAAAAACATCTAAATGGAACATTTTGAACTTTTCAAAAACATCTAAATGGAACATTTTGTACTTTTCAAAAACATGTAAATGGAACATTTTACACTTTTCCAAAATATGTAAAATCAACATTTTGACTTTTCAAAAACATGCAGATACAAAATTTAACGCTTTTCTCAAAACATGTAAATAGAACATTTTGCACTTTTCTGAATCAAGTAAAAAACGTACGTTTTTAACTTTTCTAAAACATGTAAATACAACATTTTCCTTAACCAAAGAAAACCATCATTTTGCATGGAACCAAAAAGCAATTCCATCGTCCGGCCCCGAATATTCAGAATATTTGACAGTTACGAAATCGTATTACATATCTGTAAGTCACTTACAAATTTCCCATTTACAGAAGGAATTCCAACACTTGCTAGATGTTCTTGCACTCTAGTAACTGTCGATAAAACGTCAGAAAATGCTTGAGAACGGTTTTGAAATGACGCAAAAGTGATGAAAAGAATCACAATCCAGACTAAAATTGAGCAAGCAGCGAGGACTGCGTCAAAAACTTTTTGCTTACTCTGTTTGGAGCACACAACGGTACCGGTTTGAGCCACAATGTACTGGGCTACAAATGGAGCAATTATTACCCAGAATTGTAATAGGTACAAAAATACCTGTAAATATAGAATTTCAATATTTTATAATTCACTACTTAATTATTTCAAAGTTTCAAAAACTATCTTTATGTTTTTACCTACCTGAAATGGGAGATTTCGCTTAAAGACATATTCTTTTTTAACATTGTTCCATTTGTAGAGCCCAGGAGATACAAAATAAAACGCGGCTGCGTTGTAAAAAGTTTTTAAGCAATTAGAGTAGAAATTAGCAGGACTTTTTACAGCTACAAAAAATAGCAATACTTTCGTTGCCGATGGCATTTTACGATTATAATTAAATATGTCGGGAAAGGTAAAACTAATTATTGTAGTATTTTAATTGTAGTGGGAAAATAACTTATAGTTTTTTTAAGAATTCACAGCTCTGAACTGGAACTAGAAACACTATAGAACAGACACTAGCAAGATTGCTTTTGTATAAAGTAGGTTTGTGATCAATGTATGATTAGGTACTCATTTCATGATGTGGAGTCTAACTTCAAACCATGTTGTATTTTTTGCATGACTAGACATTGTAAATTGAGGGTAATTATAGGCACCTAATGTCGTGACTTGGACTACTTTGCAGAAACGACTGGGATGGAAGTCATAATGTCAATAGTACATATAATGAAAAAATAAATTAAATGGCCATCTACGCTTATAATAAAACCTAACTATGCAAGTTATAGTAGATATAAATACCATCTGCTTGCGCTGAAAGTTTACCTAATAATAAAATTTATTGATTTCCGCTTTGCTTCATGATTCGATTCATTATTAAAAACAGGGCGTAAGAATTAGAATCATATGTCAACTCGTGTCAACTGGGTGAGTCAATACCCGTCAAATGGATTGAGGAATATTATTAGGTTTATGGGTTGATGTGCTATTTAAATGTAAAGGCTTTTAAATACTTATGCAGATGTGTAATAAAATGACAATTGAAATGGACAGAGTTTATAGTGGATGACTAGATAAAACTGTGAAGTAGTTTTATTGAGCTAAATAATAGTGTTAAGTCTTTGAACTCTCGAAATGAAGTGAAGTTTAAATTAAATATTAA
>JAQFZE010004670.1:0-11008 GCA_034695245.1 Dicyrtomina saundersi | reverse complement strand
TACCCGCAACAACTGCCTCAATGTCCCTCAAGACCCAACTAAAATGCTAAACTTCGGATTTCCTTATTCCTTCCCGAGCCACAAACATACACCGAAAATCAATAATAAAAGTTGACTCGTCTACTACACCCACCTACACATCAATACATATATATATATACAGCCACCATCACAGACAACAACAATAACAACACAAAACTTGAAGTTTAGAAACAATAAGTTGGCATATTATTATTAAGGATTAGAATGAGAGTTTCTAGGTAAACTTTAAATCTTTTCTAAGCCATGAGAGAAAGGCTCTGCTGATGTCTAGATCCACGCAGACAATTTACCTGTGTGTTGACTGTTGGCTGTACGGGTACAGAGTACGAAAGTTGCCGTAACTATAAATAAATTCTTAATAGATTTAACTTCCATTCCATTTCCAGGGCTCATTATTTATATATACAAAATAAAAATATGGTCTTGTAAAGAAAGGATATATGCCCAGAGAGGGATAGGTATATATTCGTCGTCGTACGTAATTCCAAACCAACATGGCATATTAGGTATGGAATGTAGGTATATACGCCTAGCTAGACCTAATACCTTACATTAACAACTTCGTAGTACTCGTACTGGTCATATTACTGTATAAACTTTTAATAGCATATAAAGCTTACCTGCAGAATTAGTCCAGGGGCAAATACGAGCTTTTTTAGCTTAAGCCTTTTGTAAATGGAAATACTTACTTTTGTCCTACAGCTATACGAAAGACGAAAACCAAAAAGAAAAAAAAAGAAAAGGCCCAACAAACAACATAGTGAAACCGGCAATCGCAAACCCTTCGTATATTATCTAGCTCCGTCAAAAAAAATTGCCTCTGAAATCCAGTTTCAGATTCAAACTATACAACTCCCAGACCAAGAGAGCAACTACTTCCCAACAACTAACTACCAAACAAAATTGTAAATCCTCACTCGAGCTCTCATAATAATCGGAGTCGGCGATCTGCCTTTTAAAAAACTAGGAAAATTAGAATAAAGTTGCGGTGAAGAAAGACTCAAGAGATAATAAAGAAGAATATTATAAAAGAGAAAAAATAGTTAGTCAAAGCTATCGCCAACCACACAGAAACGTAAGTAAAGTACAACATAATCTCTACAGATATATCAGTATTAAAAATGAAGAGACTGGAGAGAGACGAGGAGTAATATATTATATATATATTATTATAATTCCCAAATATTGGTCAGTGGGCAAAAAATTTAAGTTGAGTAGTCCAGTCCTCAGTCTGTATTAGTCTGTCCAAGTCTAACTATTTAAAAATCGTACTTTTTTTTGATTACTCTATTCTATTATACTCTCTGCTGCCTGCCTGGTGTAGCCTTCAACTTGGTTTTGTGAGACGAATTTTGTATTATGCAATTTGCCCCTTGGAAAAAAAGACACCGACCTCGACGCTCTCTCGTTCAACGTCCTGCTCCCATGCCTGCCAGCCTGACTTTGAGGATAGTTTCGTGTATTATTTGACGTAGTACTTTGGAGCCGAGTCTGCCTACTACTGACTGTGCTGGGCTCCTTTAAGCCCGCTGACTGCTCGCTGCTGCTCCCAGTATGTTCAACTTGTTCGAGTTAAAATATATAAAAGATCTCGTACTACTACGTGGATTTACATGATATAGAGACTCCATTGGCAAGAGTTTCTTTGTGTGCGCCCAGGCTAGAAAGTTTTCCATTCCCTTCATATCCATTCCGTTCGGTTTGTTTAGTAGGAGTTGAGAAGGGCTGCGGCTGAGCTTGGAACTTTGTGTGATGCTGCTGCTAGTGGCTGGTGATGTGTGTGTGTGTGTGTGAGAGACGAAGAAAGAAGGGCGACGAGAGTACTAGTGTTGTGGGCTTGCTGGTCGAACTCGTGAGTCGAAGAGTAGGGAGGAAGAATTGTGGAAAGATTCAGCGAAAACCAGGCGAGGCAAGAAGACTTGCCATCAACAAGCTGGAAAAAAACAACAGCTGCTGTAGAATTGGAGGTACTCCGTGCAACCCCATCTCGCGGCTCCCGTCCGTCAGACACGTGAGAGAGTAGGCCGAGGGGAAGTCTGCCTCCAGTCTGACTGACGAGTCAATTTTATTTTGTGTTCAAAAATTCGAAAAGGTAAAATTTCGGGTACAACATTTATTTCTCCATGAAGTTAATAAGTGAAATTGAGTTTGGATGAGAGTACGGAATTTTTAAGAGAAGGAATTGTGTTTTGTTGAGACGAGTGTTTAGTTAGACTGTTCCTGAGTAGAAGTAGACACTCCCCCAGAAAGGAGGGATACGAAGACTTGGCGTGGCAATGGATCCGCCATGAACTCAGCACTATTGAAAGGACGACGAAAGGAAATTTTGATAAAATTTTTGAAATTTTAGGAATGCTCAAGTCCGAGCGTGTCATCATGGGGACAAACTGAAAATATAGTGTAGCCCTTTGTTCGGCGGCCTGCTGCCGCAGTCACGGCGAGGCTCTCGATTTTCCCTGTGAAATTTCCTAAGTGAGAGAACGTAGTGAAATTTTACGTTCCGTGGGCAAAATGAGTAAATTGTCGTTTCGGGCACGGGCGCTGGACGCCAGCAAGCCTTTGCCCATCTACCACAGCGATGAAATCCCGGATAGTGCTGACTGTTCTCTCATTAATCGGGCAGTTCCTCAAATGCCAACTGGCATGGAAAAAGAAGAAGAGTCTGTAAGGAAAATTTCATAAAATTTTATATTATTTTTTTTTCATCAATTTTTGGTCGTCCATGTTTGATGTGATCATGCTTGTGGGAGGACACGCCGGGTGAATTTTCCCTCGATTAGAGCTCCCTGTAACGATTCTATTGGTTCTGAGCCGAGTCACATGTTTAGCCGCCAGAATTCCAAGCATGTTTCAATGCTGGTCGAGTGTTGTTTTGTGAAATGCCAAATTATTTAATGAAAAATGTATTTATTTAATTTAAGTAATGAGGATGATTGCATTATATTGATTTTCTGTGTGTTTGTTTGTTTATTTATTTATTTAGGAACATCATCTTCAACGCGCTATTTGCGTTGGGAGTGTCATTCCAACTCCCGAAGTTTATGACATTGAGGATCTCGCCTACTACAGTAAACTCTACCCTGAAGATTACAAAATGCCTCGACAGCTCATTTATATGCAACGTAACTACAAAATACTATTAGGGCTACATGAATTAGGGCGATGCGGCATGGATTAATGGTGTAGATATGTAACAAAATTCGTAAAAATGACTCGCATTAGAACACATTGTTTGACTTTCAACTAACTTTACCGGTGTTTTTTCCCTGTTACCGTACATTATGTTGTCATCCCTTTGTACCCCCAGATGGTTACTAATACATTGCATTTGCCATTGAGCTGATTATTGCCGCATTGTCACTGTTCTTAGTAGTCAGACAATTTATTACTTGTTGTAATTATACTATTATATGTATGGGTTAGATGTTAACCGATTCCATGTTAAGCTCTTGTGATTTTATTTTTTATAGCGTTTACAATGGAAGCTGACATTCCAGACTATGATATGGACTCAGAGGATGAAGTATGGGTGAATTCACAAGCGGCCAAATTGGAGTTAACACCTGAAAAAGTACGGTTACTCAAGATATACGAATGGAAAATGCTACAATTAACACATTTTAAAGCCTTACTATTGTACTGCTTATAATAACTGTAGTTATTGATAAATTGTCCTATTAAATTACTTTCAATTTAACTATTATTGAATGTTGAGATTATGGAGTGGGAATATAATATTAATTAGTTCGAAGAGATGATGGACCGCCTGGAGAAGGGTAGCGGTCAAACTGTGGTCACTCTTCAGGAGGCAAAAGCCCTGATCAAAGAAGACGATGATCTCATCATTGCTGTGTATGACTACTGGCTCAATAAACGACTCAAAACGGTTTGTTGTGTTACTAGTATATACTTCCGTATTGAAAACAAAATTCTATCTCAGTTGAATTCTTTAGTTATATCGCTCATACAAGTTGGGCTTTCATTAAAAATTCACAATTATTTTGAATATGCTTATTCACTCAAGTCCTTACTGATGTTTTGGATTATTGTATTAACTATTATTGTGTTACACAATTCGCGAATTATAAAATTTATACCTATGTCGGTTTTGCAAACAGCAACACCCATTGATCCCTCAAGTCCGGACGGAAGCGCGTTTCGGCGTGTCCAATCATAACCCTTACATTGCATTCAGACGTCGGACAGAAAAAATGCAAACAAGGAAGAACCGAAAGAACGATGAGACCTCATATGAGAAAATGCTCAAATTGAAGCGCGATTTGACTCGAGCTGTAACTCTCTTGGAAATGGTTAAAAGAAGAGAAAAATCAAAGCGGGAACTACTTCACTTGACAATTGAGGTTTTTGAAAAAAGGTGCGTAATACTGACGTATTGTGCGGGCAAAGGATACAATTTATATTGTTTGATTATCCTCTTGATCTCATTACGCTGTATTAAATAGATTCCAAGCGGGTGACTTTTCGGGACAAGTTGTTACAGATGCGCTCTCGGCTCGACCTGCTCGACCAGCATTCACTCCTCTGTTTCAACCTAATTCGTTAGGTTGGGTTAAAGATGACCACCTCATATCGGCATTAGCACGAAAGGAAAAACGGCATTATAAAAAAAGGCGTCATAAAAGTTCCACGAAAACCCAGGCTAGTTCATCTATCGTTTCACCTGGTTCAACGTTAATGTTTGGATCATCGCAAGTGAGTATTTCCGCTTGTGCAATATATTAGACTATATTCAATTTTATTTACTGATGCTCCAGTGAACTGGTGTCAGCTACATGGTATTTAGTCGAGCAGCATAGTAAATTTTGCATTTATAAATAGGGGCTCGGACCTATGGGTGGTGAGGGCGACTTTATCAGCTCAGAAGAGGAGATAACCGTTCACGGCTCACCATCGGAAGAAGAAGAAGAGGACGAAGGCCCATTCGCATTCCGACGAAAGAAAGATTGCGAATATCATGCGGTAAATATTTTTCTGAAATTCGAAATGCATTGAAAGAATACGGGGAACTGCACTCGTCGAATTTTATGGATAGATTTTGACTGCATGTGCCATATGCCATGTGTGATTCCGTGAAATATTTACATTGTTGTAGTAAAAATATGATTTCATTAGAATGCATATATAGTTCATTGTCCACCTTAACTTCTATTTCACCTTCGGCAAGTGTGTTATATGATAAGATAATATCAGCACAATCAGTTAATTGGGCGTCTTTGGTTGATGATGGATAAATGATTATTCAAAAAATCAGCTTGGTGAATAATTTAATTTAGCTATCTTGGAAAGTTTGAGATGTGTAACTTCTGCAAATAGTTTACGGAGAAGTAGGAGGTGAAGTATACAAATGCATACGCAGTAGCAGCTGTATTTATTGTTTCGCTGTGTTATATATGTCTAAGACAATACGCACAGATTTTTTAAATATTTGTATTTGTTAATATATTTAGCCTAGCGGTGATGGACATTGGCCGTGGGAGGAGCGAGGTGACAAGAGGTTTCGATTTTGTCATACGTCTGTACACAATAAGCGAGGTCCTGGCTACCGATACGTGGGTTATGCGCGTAGAAGAGTTGGACGAGGTGGCCGGTAAGTGATCTACACTGCTTTAATTAATATCATAAGTAATTATAAGTAGTTTTACTTCTCCACCCCTTTAAACGAAATTGTTTCTACACATTATTATATTATTATGATGAGTTAATATTTAATTATTTGTATAATATTACATATTTAGAGACAAATGTCTGCTTTTACCTCATGTGAATTTCTTTTACATTTCTGTAATTCATGAAAATATATTTATTTCGGATTTTTGTACTTCCTGCAGCGTCATTCTTGATCGTATGAGCTACCAAAATGACGATGATTTCTGGAGGTCAATGGGCTACAATGTACTGGATTCAACTAATTCAAAGTTCAGTCGGACGAATGGCGGCACAGTGACCTCTTTCGCAACCCAGACTCCCGAACCGAATGGACTATATCCCAAACTAAGCGGGCTAGTTCCCAAGCCCACTCCGAATTCCCTACCTAATTCAAACGCTTATTCAGACAAGCAGAAATGGTAATTATTTTAAATGGAGAAATATCAGTTCTCTAAGGCACCTTAGTCAGATTCAAATTTGAGTTTTACTTTACTAGTTCTTTTAATACAATAATATTTTTACTTTTGAATTAATGCATCATTTTTTGTATATTTTAGCTTACATTTCCGGCCAAAAACACCAGAAGCACGTCCAGAAGAAAAACTAAGTTCATCAGATGTTGTTGCTTCGAGCGACGAAGATTTAGAAGAAGAAGACTCTTATCGATCCCAACAACTTACAAGCAGTAAACCCATCTTGGGGTCTTACTTAGGTGCCGTCGTTTCCTCAGGAGAACGCCCACTCATCTTCGACACTCGAAATCTGCTTGAAGATCCAATCATTTATAACGAAACAGCAGCCTCCCAGTCTTCATCGGATGATTTAGTTCTACTGGATGAGCAAAGTGCAGAAATAAGTAATGCCGCTTACCTTCTTCATTGTGAAAATCCGTTCTATAGTGATTTGAATTTTGGTGAAATGAGTGAACCAGAACTTGTGCGACCGTGGTTATCGTCACCGGTGCCCATGCTCGATAATCTTCAGTTATTCGAAACCATGGATGATTTCCCGATGGATGATATACACTCTTCAGATGCTACAGACTCTAAACCAAATGCTGAATCTACAGATACCCATGAGACTAGGAAAACAAATAACTCATATAGCTCACGTAACGATGATGCATCTAAACCTCCTCCAGAGTCAAAAGGTGGGACGACGAGTCATTCAATGGAAATAGACATGTCAACTACTGAAGAAGAAGTCGTGGAGACATTAATCGCTAGTGGTGAAATGAATTTTATGAAAATTGAAAATGATAGTGGTGATTCTAGTGACGAAAAAAGAAGAGCGTCTGTAGATAAAGATGATAAGGAAAATAATGACAGAAGGGTTACTTCTGTTCGTGACCGAGGTGGTGGGGGTGAAATAGTTGAGAACGGAGACAGTGTAAATAGTAGCAGTAGTGTAAACTCTCCATCAGAAGAATGTGTAAATCCCGATGAGTCATCGAGAACTCCGAACAATAATAATAACATAAATGTGAATTCTAGTCGTAGTAGCAGTACTTTTCAATTAGTAGTTGATTCTTCAGGTTTAGGGCCGGTGGTGGGCGAAGGGTTAGAGACAAGTAATTCTTTAGTGGCTAAAAGTGTAGTGGTGGGAGACAGTAATAGTTCGTCGACTACTGCTAATAAGAATCGGACTAATGGGCTTCAACTCGTAAACATGAAGAATTATGGTGGAAGCCCCGAGAAGCTATGCCACATCATAACCTAATGTTCTTTCTTAGTAATTAGTACATTCTTATCATTATATTATTTGTTATAATATTTAATAATCCATATAATGAACTACTGTATGATTTTTTTTATATATTTAAATTTTTAACCTCGTGTGTTCAAATGCGCTGTATAAATTTATCTCCTACATATTCCCTATATAATCTTTGTTGTTTTAAGTATTTATCATTTACCAGAGTTTCAAGATGCTATGAATATCTTCGTAACTGTCAAACACGATTAGCTGTGAGAATCTGGTGGGATTTATTTCTATAGTTAAATTGCACTGTCTTCAGAGCCAAAAAAACTTTTCCATTCGGACAGAAATAGGATTACACACAAACCAAAACCGGTTGATCATAGTGTTAAATGAATTTAATCTAAAGGAGTTTTGTTTTCATAATTAGCAGTTATTAGAACTTGTCGTCATTAAAAGGAACTAGATGACGGATTCAAAGGCTTGTTATGCAAATCCAGCAAAATGATAAAAAACAAAACGATGGAGAATGTACGCTCTATGGTGAAATAATTAATTAAGGTAACACACGACTAGACTAGGGTACTATATATACATACTACTAATTATAAACACTACATAATTAATGTAAATACATACATAGATAATAACATCTTGTGTGTAGACTTACTGTGATCACATTTAGGTACCTCTAGCTTTTATTAATTATTAAAAAAAAAATTTGTATATGTATGGGAATTTTTAAAAAATCCAGAGAAATCAAAAAATCTTAGTTAATGTTAGCTAATGTAGAAAGGTGTTAATACAAAAGATGTAACTTGCAAAAAAAAATTATTATTGTCGTCGTCGTATGCTATACATATATAAAGTATGCTTGAATGATGTTTGTGTGTGGTTCGTTGGGTGTACAGTGTGTACAGGTCAGCTTTGAGCCTACAAGCGTGCATGTTTGAACTTTCGCGAAACTTAACGACAATTTGTAGTGCATAAAAATGCTTGAAAAAAAACAAAACAAAATAAGCCGATAAAGTTATAATTAATATTATCATTATTACCAACACCGATTGTAATTTTTGATGACTGGGACTGGGATATTTACGTGAATAACTATACATACTTACAATGAACGTAACTTATCGTTAGTATTCTCTGTGTCGTCGTGATCAATATAATTATACAAGTATAAAAATACATTATACATATATCAATTGATCAGTAGGTCAACAATTTCCATTTCAGCAATTTACTGATTTTTAGAAGAAGGGGGAAAACACAATTATTATTACTACATTACATAACAATTTAAGCTAAAGCTGACTGATCAACAAAATTACAATAATATTATAATAATGAAATAAGAAGGAATTGTTGTAAAATTGTAAATTTTAGCAATTTTGCATTAATGAATTTAATTATCAACCGTTTTTTGTCGTGATCCTACAATGTCGAGAGTAAATAGCGGTATTTGACTGACTTTTTTTTGTTATGTTCATAATGAATAATAATAATTACTATTATTACAATACATACTTACAGTTTACACACTTTACCAGGTTTACAGTGACTCATGAAAAAAAAATGCAAGTAAGAATAATAATAATAAATGAAACACGTCGTTGAACAGAAAAAAAAATTAAATCACATTTGACAGGTTAGTAGTTAATTGTTGACACAACACTTTACCCTGAAACTTAAGTGTGTAGACTTATAGACCTGTACATATTCAGCTCTGCATTCATATATTAATTATTTAAAGCTCCATTTACGGTTTATAATAATTATTTAATTCACTCATTCTCTGATATTGAAAAAATGTATAATTATTCGTAGTTTCTTACATACTTTTAAATTATTCGGTAAGTTAACAGTTATAAATTAATTATTACACAAAATGGTACATAGTAAACTGCAATTGCCAAATTTTTTTACTTTCGGTAAAACTAAAAGAATACTATATACTAAGATTTATTAAAATTTGCAAAAGAACCGAATACTTTTAAAATCACATACACTGATGATGAGTGTAGTAATTAAGTGAAGTGAAAACAACCAATCCAGCGCTCGTTGCATATTATACATATATATATAATTATATAAATATTAGTATCCATTAAAATTAATCATTTTACCATTAACTGAATGAAATATATTGTTACACGATCTTTTTTTTTTGTAGTCCCACAATATGTATGCCGTTGCCGTTACAGTAATAATGAGTAAAGGTACCTACTATATAATTAAATATTGAAACAACAATAGCAAAACAGCCTCTAGCCTACTAGCCTCCCTCTCCTCTCTGTTGAAAAAAGAAACGAAATTTATTTCGAAACGTCTACCTATTCTACTAATCTTAATGATAATAAATAATTCGAGTCCGTATTTAATAAATGGTATGTTTATACGTATTACACAGACGATGTGTAGAGTAAAAGTAGCATGAGTATTGAGTATGATGCATGATTAAATGTGACATTGAAGAAGGAAGTATTCAAATTCTGACGCGAATTATGAATTCCAAAAAAAAAAATATATTGTCTGAATTTTTACAATAGCATGTTTTTTTAATGAACAATCATTAAAATTATAATTACAAATTATGTAGTGCGTATTTATGTACTTGAAGGATGCGTACCGTACGTCGTACTATTAATAATCGTAACTGTAGATCGTATAGTAACGTAACTTGACTGTTCAACCACATAAACATATAAAATAATATTTTAAACTTGAAAAACTGATAACTAAAACAGAAAATTTTACAAATATTCCGTATTTACCCGTGCCACACCTTCATGAATTCATTGAGTGAATTACCTAATTTAGCAAAAGTCAAGACGAGTATTAAAAATTTCCGTTTTCTTAGCTACACACAATAATATGACTGTTATGGCAGTTTATTTCTCTTTTGATTTCACTACACTATTTTAGAGGCTGTAGGCATATGTTGCTAATGTCGCATTTCTAACTACTTTAATATGATTAGGATCTACCTACGCATATATAGATAGAAACGATTTCATTATGATATATAATCTCTATTTTCTGCTATATATATATATTATATATATTCCACTGTGTAATTCAAATTTAAAACAGCATGTTTGCTTACAACTTAATTCAGTCCAGTAATTCAAGCGAGAGAGTAATAAAATATTAAAGTACGAAAAAAAAATCTTGACGATTTAAAAATGTTCATGTAGTCAATATGTAAATTACATATATATTACTATTAATAATATTGTATTGCTGTGCACTTTCATTTGAAGAAGAAAAAAAAAGCAGAAAGAAAAAAAACATCTTCGTCATTGTAATTTATTATTTCATACTCTTATTTTGGTCGTCTTGATGTATCTAAGAATAGTAAGGCGTAAACGTCGTTGTTCAAGTACAATAATATTAATACTTAAAAAGAATCTTCTGTCACATAATATAAAAAGATAAAAACTCCCTTGAAATAAGAAGAAAAAAAAGTACACAGTAAAAATTAAGTAAAAACAAAATTGAAAAAAATTGGTAGATGTGGATATTATACAGAAACATTCAAGCATATATTACATTACACAAGCAATGTAAAATGCAAAAAATGATTACTTAAAAAAAA
>JAQFZE010004669.1:0-11011 GCA_034695245.1 Dicyrtomina saundersi | reverse complement strand
TTTTTGATAGTGTGACCTTTGCCTTTAATAGTTTGTTTTAAAAGCGAGAGGGTAACGATGATGATGGTAGTGGTGAGATGAGATGTGTTTATTTGCAGTTGCAATTAATATAATTGAATATAATATTTCTTGTGGGTTTGGTCTTTGGTTATAAGTAATGCTTTTATTATTATTATTACGAACGAGTAAATATGTTGTCGAAACTGTTTAAAAGCTTTTGTAAGTGTCATGTATGTACTAAATTGAGATGTAATGATGTTCAAAATGCGGCTATGTGTCAGCTTTATTACAGAATAACGCCTACCAGGACCAGCCTAGCACCAACAGCATTTGCAATCAACACGAACATACATAAACATCGCTAGTCCTATATAGTTAGAGTTTGCTTATTAGAGTCGAAATTGAAAACGAAGGTTTCAAAAGTTTCATAGCAACAATAATCGCTGCATGAAGGATAGAATGTGGCTATATCATTACTATTATGCTTTATAATAATATGGCTTAGTACTACAGTGACAAACGTCAGAGCCAGACAAGTATATGTATATGTAATAAGCGTCAACTGTTGCAAAATGGGAAAATTGACAGATAAATTGAAATTGTTATGTATCAGCAAAGCAAATGAAATAATACGGTATAATAATATTATAATCATATGTGGTGTGATATACGCCATAGTAATGCTAATGCTAATACGGTGGTTTTATTATTTTCTGTATTTTGTGTAGATTCACTTGGTGTAAAGCTTTCAGGGATATGCTCAATGAGATGAATGACTTGGCGGGTCAACATGAGGTCATTTCCGAGTCTCTCTTTGCGACGGTTGTAAAGGAAATTATGTTTCGTGTGAAGGAATTCAAGGAGGAGAAGAAAAGACATTTAGTAGATGGAGTTCGTCATCAAACACAATTACAGAATCAGTTAGGGAATTTGGATCGTGCCAAGAAAAACTATGAAAAATCTTTCCGAGAGTCTGAAAAGGCTCTCGATGCTTTTCAAAGAGCAGATGCTGACCTTAATCTTTCCCGAGCCGAAGTGGAGAAGACAAGACTTCATTCTTTGTACAAATCACAACAATGTGAAGATAGTAAGAAGGAATACGCCAATCATGTAAGACATATATATACACACAAAAAATACTCACAAAATTCAAAATTTAAGAATGGGTTATATTTTTGTTACTGTCATGAATGGCGCATATTGTCGTTGAAAAACGAGGAGGCCGTACCTTAAATTTGACCAAAGAGAAGAAAAAATGTCAAAGTTTATAAAAAAGTTTTTAGTTCAATATAACGTTCTTTTACAAAACCCAAATTATGCGTCCTGCAATTTCAAAAATTTATAATTTGCTTGTTTGCCAATTAAAAAAGATGCTCAGTGCGTGTTTTGCAGTTTAAAAAGATGAGATTTTTCAATTGTTAAAAAATATAAATTATGTGTCTTGAAATTCTAAAACGTTTAATTTAATGCTTGCCTTTTACAAAAAAAAATGAATTAATTGTTTTGTTATGAAAATTTTAAATTTTCCCATCACAATATGTTGTAACTAGACAGTAATTTAGATTTCAGTTAAAAAACTGTATGACTTGTTCTCATACTTCAGTGACGATGTATGCCTACTCCATACATTAACATCTTTACATTTCATTAATCACGACTGTTGTGTTGTACGTTTACATACATTAACGTCTACAGTGCATCAGTTCCCACGTTCCCCAGTCAGTCAGTCAATGTTTTAAAAAAGTAACGCATGAATTATTTGAATTTGAATTTTTTTGTTTCAGTTGGACAAAGCAAGTGAATTACAGAACAGTTTCTACAAGGTGTGGATGCCATCAGTGTTCCAAGGTTTACAAGATATGGACGAGAAAAGAATCATCGGCGTTCAGAGTTACATGAGACAGGCGACAGAGCAAGAGAAAAATGTGTATCCAATTGTCAACAAATGTTTGGATGGAATTCTTCGTGCTGCAAATGAAATTGATGTACACACGGTAAGCTGTAGCTTGGCGGAGGTGTAACTTAGCGTAGTAAGAAATGAGAGTATGAAAAAAAAGAGAAATTGAGTATTTTTTATGCTCACAGTTCATTCAGTAAGTTGAGTACGTTATGTATGTATGACCTATTAATTTTGAGTCTATACAACGACAAGACAGATTATTTTTTGGGGAGCTACTCAGAATTTAGAATGTAACCAATGTAGTCTATGAGTAAACTTGTAGGTATATAAACATGTTGGCAGCCTCTGTCAATTCCTTTTTGTATGTAGACAAGGTCATATAGGCATACACATATTTTTGTTTTGGGTTTATGTGTGTGGGTGGGTGTTTCTTTTCATATTTTTTAATTTAATATGTAAGTATGTGTCTAGGTTTGTAGTGGAATGAAATTGAACACACTCGTTGGTTGCTGGTTAGGAGCAATTTGGAATTATTGTGATATTCATAAGTATATGACTATCCTTATTACATTGTGTGTGAAAGAATGCTGTAAAAGGAATGCTGGAAGGTCGTTACGAGATGACTATCATTTAGATGTGATTCTGATACTGATAACACGTATAACGATTTGATTTTTTTATATGATTTTGCAGGACTCACAGTTAGTTGTTGACCGATTCAAATCCGGTTTCCAGCCTCCGGAAGATATTCCTTTTGAAGATTTGAGTGCCATTAAAACCGGTGAAGCGACGCCTATTCAAACCAACGGCCATGCGAATTCCCACAGACCTGAGTATGGTCTTACCTACAAAGGAACTATGACCTCGGGCAAATTGAAAACTAAACGCACTGGGATCTTTGGTATATTCGGTAATAACAAGGTGAGACTATTTTACCTTTACTAGCACATACGTATATACCTATTCTCATTATTTTCTTGATGTTAATATTGAGGCAGTTGTACATTTATACTTTTTACATGTTAAATTATTTACTGTGTTTACTTGTTAGTTATAAAAATATGTATGATAATGAGTCGACTACACGTTTGACTTTGGCAATGACGTTATTTGTTTCGATGTGAGATGGTACACTATCGCTCTTCCTATTTATTTCACTTCACTAATGATTAGTTCTATATATTCTATTTAAACTGTTTGAAGTATACTACTGTAAACTTTCAAGGCCAATGAATCTTTACTGTTCTACCTTGTACTGTTGTTTATACATCTCGTACTACTTTCACAGTCTCTAATTAAATTAACAGGAAAGCTGCAACTCCTACTACCATAATTAATATTAAGTATAAGTATGTTCATTTCAGTCTGTATCATTTCACATGAATGTATGAAAAGCGTCAGTACGAGGATTTAATAGTAAGCCAGATTTTTAGCATAATGACTAATGATTTAAGTCCTGAGTCAATTTGGAATGTTTATTGCTGGCGTATTTTTAGTTTTTACTCAAAACAAACAAACGTGACAGCTTCAACTTTATAGCTTCTATGTGTAATTGGTTCATATAAATTAAGGAAATTGAATAGCAATAGGGAAGTAGTAAGATTTAAAGGTTAGTAGTATGTAGTGAGATAAGTAAGAGGAGTTTTACGGTCTACTCTGATTTATAACGTGAGGATTTGTATGAATTTATATTAGGGTGGTGCGGGAGATGGTTTAAGAGATGATTATGCTGAACTACCTCCAAATCAAAGACGGAAAAAACTACAGCAAAAAATAGATGAAATCACTGGAAAAATTCAACAAGAAAATGCTGCCAAGTAAGACATACACAAATATCCTGTGTGGTAGTGGTTTGAGTTTTGTACTCAAAAAGTATGAGTTTAATTTGAGTACATTCGTAAAAAATCTTTTTGGCTATTGATTTTATAAGTGTCTTAACTATTTTATTTTGTATTGTAGGGATGGACTCGTAAAGATGCAGTCGGTGTACCAATCAAATCCTCAACTAGGTGATCCAGGTGCCATCGAAGGACAATTACGAGAGAGCACGCAACGGCTAAATAGACTCCAACAAGACTTGCAAAAGTTCCAAACATATTTGAGTGAAATGGATTTGCCTCAGCAACCCACGTATATGACTCCCAATAATCAGAATGGATCAATTCGGAACTCACAGAATCGAAGTAGTGGATCAGATGAGTCTCTGAGTCGAAGTGCATCTGATTTAAGTCAAAATAATCACAAAGCTTCCGCTCCTGGGACTCCTCTACCATCCCATGGGTATGGGTCTATACAATATACGTGCGTGTTGCTTTTTTTCTGTTTCGTTCGTTATTTTACTATTTTTTGTCTCTGTTTTCAATAATTTATAGTCGTCGACATTTACTTAAGGGGAAAATCCATGTGATAAAATTGAATGAAAAATAAATCAAATTGTTTTAGATCTTCAAACAGTCCTGAGTCCGGAATAAGTACATCACATACAAGTTTGCCTGACTCTGATTTCGAACACATAGATGCGGATAACCAAGATTTTTATGACCAAGATCCTCTTCCCGTTCTTGGGACTTGTGAGGCCCTATATCCCTTTGATGGTAATTCTATTCACTTAGTCATTTTCATGTTAACTCTTTCGAGGAACTCTTGTAGACGCATTTGCATACGTTGTTTTTGCTTGTGGTTAACTCTTATCATTTCTGTACCTTGTGAAAAAAACGGGGAAAGTAAAAGGATATCCTAACTGAACAATTTTTTTATGTTAATGTTGAAGCTCAGTCAAATCCGTATTATACTAACGTACTACAACGAGTTTATATATAATTATGCATTCAGTCTGTTTTGGATGCAATATGCAATAATTATGTATTTAGTAATTTCACGAGCCACAAATTTCATTTCTTGCTGTCGTCATTTCTTTTGACGCTTATTTTGGATTTACTCCAATTGTGCAGTTGTGAATTGAATTCGAGGTTTTCTAGACTTTTCTAGCGCCACTTGAGATTTGCTTTGTGACAGTTAGAAACTAGAACATATTATGCGCTTATTTTTGTAATTTGACTAATGTTTGAGTGCTTAAAATGTTAAAATTATCTCAAGATAGACTTTTCTTTAATTTTGTAGCTACCTCAGAAGGAAGTATTCCATTGGCCGATCGTGAACAATTATTTGTGGTCGAGCTTGACCAAGGGGACGGGTGGACACGTGTGCGACGACAAAATTCCTTAGAAGAAGGATTCGTTCCTACGTCCTATGTTCGTATTACCCTGTATTCTAATTGTTGAGCAAAAGCCCGGGACGAGTAAAAAATTAAGTCCAGTGACGCGTTAGATTTAAATTCAACATGCTACTTCAAACTTTTGATATTCTTTGAAAAATTCTTTGTCGTTTAACGTACCTACTAAGTTTCTTCATGTGTATTGTGCATGATGGAATATGATTTTGTTCTCTCGCGAATCAATATTTCCGTGTAGAAGATGGTTTAGGTTAAGATTTATCTGTCGAACGTTTTTAAATTCATGTTTTCTTTTCTACTTGAAATCGAATGCTGTTTGTCATATTGCGTGTATTCAATTATTTATCTAAACGGCGGTTGCAAGCTTTTATTTGTAGTAATTTTCAATACGTTCAACGTTCAAATACTTGTATGACTGATTCTTTATTACATAATTTTTTAAATATTTTTTTGTGTGTGGAAAATTCATGATTTATGTAGTACCTGCTTTGTACCCATTAAATAGTGTCATTGAAGTTAGGGTAGTATATACATAACATAAAAATATTCGATTTATCATTTTAAAAAATGGCTATATTGTGGACGTTATATAGAATATTTTCAATATTACCTGATTTAGCCCTTAGTTGCACTTTGTTTTAAAGTTGTAACCTTGAAACAAAAGGCAAATTGCCAAATACTGCATTTATTAATATTATAGATGTCGGTATGAATTTAACTGGGAGGGATGTGCTTAAAATATAATTGCTAGTGACATGTGACATACTTTTTTAAAATAACTTGTGAATTGATGCATCTGAAAAATTATTGACTACAATAATTACACGGCACGGGCCTAATTAATTATCATCTGATGAGAGGTTCTTCTTGCCTAGCGATAACTGTTGAGTGAACTAGAACTAGAGGATTTTAAGAATGTAAGTAAATTGGAACTATTCAAGCCTTACACATACTATTTGGTATTATTGTCGTCATTGTCTTGTGTAGAATTGGTTAAAATTACAAAACTTCGCGTTCTCAATACGCATTTAACTGGAGGAGTTACGTTTTTTCTCAAATTAATCGAAGATAATCAATCAGTTGTTTGTTATCCATGTGATGCATGGAACACACTGTAGCCTTTATGCTTAACCAAAAATGCACGCGCACATTCATAAAGTTTAATTAGCCAGTAGAGACATGCAAGATGTTGAAGAAGTAAAAGTGTGAACGTGAAGCTTGCTTGACAGAAACAAAATAAGTTATTACATCAGAGTTCTGGGGGGAAATTTATGATTAGTAATGTGTAAAATTAGATGGTACAGGTAAATTAAATATGTCTCGTGTCAGCGTGTAGTTACATTTCAACGAAGTAAATACAAGTTCCCATAGTGAATATAAATACCTTAAATTTTAATGATTAAAAGGCAACCCAAGCATATTATGCAGTGGAAGGACTTAAGAATAGATAAAAGCTGGGAAGGAATAAGGTTATATTCTGTAGAGTAAGAGGATGGGCATATAAAGTGGGGTCTTACAGTTTTTGGGTAACTCTTACAATAAACAGCATCTAAAGATTCTTTAAATGTGACTGTGTAAATATGTCCAGGAAAAGTGCAAATTGGCTGTAGTCATAAAATTGGTGTATTGCTGTGTGTTGAAGAAAGACAAAGAACTTATTCAGAATACAGATATATACGTACTGAAAAAGTATTGAACTAAAATTCCACTGGTATTTATGCCGTCGTCAGACATGGTCATGGTCTTAACTCTTTTTGAAAACTATGTGTGTAGATTCTAAAAACTATTCTTCTTCAATATTTTTACATGAAGCAATGTTTGGATTTATTGTGTAGTAATGACAACCAAGGCTCTTATTCCTGCATGAGTCGAATTTCATAGACTGAGGCTGAATTTTCTCGTTGATAATAATTCAATTCAACTATTAAGTGATTTGTAAAAATTAAATTAAATTCAAATTAAGATTGCTTGCTCACAGATTTTTGCTGCAATAATAATAAAGCTTGGAAGGAAACAGGTAAATGTAAAATTTCGAAAATTTTTGCGTTATGTGGAAATTCATGGTTGTCAATCCTTGGAGCCTGTATGCAGTGGGAATAAAAATATATTGTACATTTATTTTAATGTGAACGTGTGATCAGTGTCCAGTGTATATATAACGATAAAATTATAAGCAGTGCGCACGTGACTAGAGCGTGAATAGAAACCTTTCTCGTAATAGTTCGCAATATCTTTTAATACTAGAAATTAAAAATGTGCCAGATTTGCAGATACTATAAATATAAGCATAGATATATGGATAACTTTTATTATTAAATTCTCGAGATAGAAAGATGACGATTTTCTACATTTTTTTTAATTCAAACGACCCACCTGAGTCAAAAATGCCGTGCGAGTGTCAGTTGTCGCCTTTTGTGCTGGGTGAGTAAGGATTTGTGGTCAGTAAAATATTGGGGACTACCGAACCAACTACATAATACATAGCATTTTTATATTATAATTATTGTTTGTATGTATTTAATAACGTAATCCATAATCGTGATGTGCACCTAATAATTTGTTTAAAGGCGTTTATTTTATGCAAATGTATAAATTACTGCAATAGAATGTATACTAGGGTATATATGATCGTATAATTTTATTTATTTACGTAAGCGTTTTAATCACGTAAATGTTCCCTTTTGATTGATAAGCAAAGATACGGTGCATGCGTATCTAATTTTATTATTTTACTATTATAACGAAATGAATATTGTCTACTTATTGATCATTTCAAACCCAGACATTGTATTAATGGACCAAATTGTTCTCTTTACTACACACTTTTACCTCCAGCTCGAGAACTACTTACATGGTCATGGTCTAGTAGGGAAGGGACTACTATATAATATGTATTGTAAAAGATATTTCGAATGACGTCATGCTGCCATTATATGACAGTTTTATTTCGCATAAAAGCCTTGTTTGTGAACCAGGGCGTACGTAATTTAAATACCTCCCCAAAACTTGCGTAGAGTCTTTGCGGAAGTTGCAATAATTTGTAATTATTTAATTATTAGTATACTAATATAGAAAGCCTAAGAACATTATACAGACTACAAACAGATCATATCATGTGAATAATCCTAAGTTTTACTTTAGGATAGTTTTATTTTATTGATCTAATGTTTACTTTATAAAACTGTAATGGTGTATAACTGTACAAATGTAGACAGGTATATAATTACTGAATGGTTTCGTTAATTTACTTAGTGATTTTAACTATAGTTAGAATTAAATTATACAGAATAAAAAAGAGAATGCCGCATTTTATGTACAGAATTTCAGAATTATTTTACTTGTTTCATAGATTAAAAACTCTTTTCGGAGAATCTTTTTAAAGGCATAATATGATAAAAGTTATATTATATACTTTTCGTTTAATTCTAAGGAAAATAATAATAATTTTAGAATGTGATTTAAAATAAACTCATTACATTTTTGTACCGCGTTACTTTACTTCTCACTAATATTTAACGCAGCGTAATATAAGGATGTACTATGTTAGGAAAAACGAGTATTCAAAAATTCAGACTTACAAATTGTAGTTTATGAATTTAATTTAATAATTTAATATTTGTTCACAACTTCACTGTTTATTCTAGGAGTCAATAATAATGTTCTAACAATGCTATACGGATCGGATGTTTTACGTGTCACAAAAATAATAAATCCTCGACCAAGCAATGCAAGTAGTTTGTACATATACGACAGTTTTATTCGTACTTACCTACGTTCAATAAATATTCTCTACGATTAATGCATAATGTGAATTGAAAATTTTCGGTCGTAAAGAAAATACGATATAGGTTCGGCTGTACGTTTCGTTTTTTACGGGATATTTAGTAGAATTCTAATTTAGTAACTAAAAATTTCGGATAGTTAAAATAATTAAAGTAGCAAAACGCCTTCAATGAATCTTAAAATTGTTTAACCCTGTGTTCCACTTAGTTCTTACGAGTTATAATTATTCGATTTAAATTTAGAGTCAAGCGTTTTGTGTATTGTTTTAATTTGATTTCGATATTGGGATTTAGGATTTGCTAGTTTATTTAAATTAAGAAGTCGCACGCAATTATAAATATGGTAAACTAATCCCTACAGTTAATTACAATGAAAAAGTAATAATCATTGGAACGTACTGAGTTTCGATGTTATAAATTTTCCAATTAGTAACTTTCTCCCTTCTGATAATGTCATTGAAGTAAAAAGGTTGTAATGATATCCGTGTACAGCGTCAGGTACCCAACGTATAGTATACTTACATGGTTTTCAAGAAAGAGTAAGCTGTCATTACGTGTAAATTAGCAAAAATTAGTGTAAATGACCAAATTATGTAAATCTTAATTTTCAATGAAAACAGCAGACGTTCTTGAGTTTAGAAGTAAGTGAATTCTCTGCAGAAATACTCTATTCACTTTAAGGCTATAGTGAAAATTTAATTTTAATCTCATGGAGTCTAATATAAATATACATGTCGCAGTCTGTACTCTGGAATGCTTCATGAATAGTTGTAACTTATGTAAAACTAAAATCCCTTTTAAATTGCAAAGTGACCAAGTTAGTACTTCTATCTCCTATTCCAGAGAATACAATAAAATCGTAATTAGTAAGAATGGAACATGCTACCCGCACGTATGTTTGATACAATAAAATTATGCTTAAAATTGTAATAGCATACAGTTTTAGTTAATAGTATAGGTTGCACTGTTGATGTCGACGACTATAATTTCTACACCGTATCCCTTACTCTAATCTCACAGGAGAATAAAAGAGTGTTTCCGTATCACATCACAGCGAAATTAGATTATTTAATAGAAACTGTGCCCTCAGAACGAACTGGGTAACCTTCTTGTTATGTAATAGTAATAATAATAAAAACGACCTTCACTTTGATGAACTCCCCACGAGTTAACCTGAAACCTCAGCATCGGCTCCAGTATAATAAAGTTGGCCTTGGCCATCACCGTGAACGTGGGTGTCGTGTGTATGGTTCTGGTTGGACAGATACTTATGGTTGTTAGCATAATTTTAATTTTAATGGTAATAATAATTATATGCTAAAAAATCGACGTCGACAACCGTGTTGTTCTTTTCATTTGTTATCTAATTTAGCCAGCGCTTCTTTTGCCATTGCTGGAAGATCCTTAGATATAAATTTAATTTAATTAATTAAATTTACATAGATGTAGAGTTAGAGAAATAAGTGAGATAATTATTTTATGAAAATTGCGCCAAAGCGCAGTCATAGGTGTATGCTATACTTTTAAGATTAAAAAAAGTAATTCATTCATGCAAATCCCATACCTATGCTATACATACTTTACTAGAAACTATACTAAACTATACTGTACATACTACGTGTAAGTAATCTAATTAATTATTAGGTACTACACGACCACATACATACATACTATATTATATACTGATGATGTAAAAATTAAATATTAAATCATTTGAAGGAATAAAGCAAAGAGTGAAGACAGACACAAGAAATAAAAATTATTCATTTTGTGTGTTTTCTATTTCATCTATTATTATACATAATATATCACTTATTGCCATGATTCTACTCAGACGGTCTATATTTCAAGCCCCTTTTTTATTGCTTGCGTGGCCTGTTTCTGATATCATCTTGACATTGAATCCCACCTACCTTTTCCATGTTGTGACTAGCCCAGGTTCATGTTTCCTACGATTTCTCCTACTCGTTGATGGGTGTGATGGTGATCGTGTGTGTCTGTGATATATTTGCGGGAGGGACATGAGAGCGTGTGTTAGGAAACGGGAGTCAGTGCCAAAAAAGCTGGAGCATCTTGCCAGATTGAAACATTAGTGTA
>JAQFZE010004668.1:0-11011 GCA_034695245.1 Dicyrtomina saundersi | reverse complement strand
GGACTAGTACATTATGGTCAACCAGATCAAACGCCTTGGAAAGATCTAGGCAAACAACTATTACATAAGTATTTGGTAATAGTAGTATTTGGGGGTAATACATTTAATAGAACGAGGGGCCAGTCGCCGTATACTTGTTTTTTTTGAAAACGTCGTTTATAGTAGCAGGAATTGCAGTAAACTTTACATCTCTCCTTATTCCAAACGTACGAACTTATACACGCAACTAACTGGGGCAAAATCACGGAATTGTAGACAAAATCGTGGTACGTCTTTTTGGGACATTTAAATGGTCTTCCTGAATGGTCTCCGATGGTTCGGAGGCTTATTATATATGCGCTGTTACTGGGTCCCTATTACACCTGCACCAGGAATCTGTCCCACGAGAATACACTGATTAAAAAGATTCAAATTATTTCAAATATAGCGCGTAAAAATAAAATACCTATCCCTCACAAGGAGTGTGGGATTGTCCTTAAATGATGTTATTGGTGGGGTCAGTGGATCTAGTCAGGTATTGATGACATGCCGTGTTAAAGATAGCCGTTTACGTAATGTTAAAGTGATGATATGAGGATGGTGGGTGGGTCCTAAAAGCTTTGCAATTTGGTTGACATCATTTATGGACCCCTCCTTATGGTTAAATCTGAACCGGCGGAGCCTACAAACCGTTTAGGTAATGTAGTGTTATTCTATTGGCTAATCCATGATGTATGGGTGTATAGTTATATGTCCGCGCGAAGGATTAAATCCTAGAATACGAAATACTGATATGAATATGAATATGAGACTGAGCATTGAAAATGAGACTGAAAAGTGTAAAATGTATGCTGTACAACTGCACACATTGGCATGCAACATCAAATTCAGAGACTTGACTTCCGCTTTTATTTCTTCAGCTTGAGAAAATGAGTTCCGGTTTTATCACTGAAGCAGAAGTTGAAAAACGTAAGCAATTACGTCAAGACGAATGGGAGCGGGTTCGAAAACCCGAGGAACCTCTTGGTAAGTATTGTTAACTAGTTCTGTCAATTTGTTGTGTTGTACAAATTCTATTTGTGGTATATAATATTAATGACGACACATTCTATCTGCTTTGTAAGTACTACCTTTTAGCTTTTTTTAATTCATTTTCGGATTGATATTTCAGAGGCTCCTGAAGAGGCCCTACATGATACTCGGCCGCTGTACGACCGACTACAAGAGCAAAAAAATAAAAAGCAGGACGAATACGATGAATCCCATAAGCTTAGTAAGTTGTTAACTTGGTCATGTTGTGTAATGTGGACATTGTTTTCTGGCATGATTTCATATTAGATTCCATATCAAGTTTAAAGGGTGGAGTTTTGGCCGTAATTCTGAGTGACTCAAGCTTCAAAGTGTTGAATAGTGACAACCGGTTTTTTTTTTCAAGAGACTTGTCTCAAATCCTTTAGGATTTTTCCCGGGAAACATTTATTATTATTATTATTATTATATTGTGATGTTCAGTAAAAATTTCAAACTTTCGTTCATTAGAAAATTTAGTTAAAGTTCTTGATGACGATGAAGTTGACTTCTTGGATTTTGTGGATCGAGCTAAACTAGAAGATGAAAAAAGGAAAAGGATTGAAGAGGCGAAGGAGCTCTCTGAGTTTCGCAGTGAGGTGTCTAAACTGAGAGAGGAGGAATTACAAAAGCACATTCTAAATGAAATTGGTCTAGTCAGCAGCACGAAACCAAAAGTTCAGTCTCAAGACTTATCATTCGGTATTGGCTCAAATAAAACATCTCAAACAAAACTGTTGGCCGGTATTGTGAAAAGGAAAGCTTCGACTACTAATGGTGGAGAGAAACAAGCGGAAATTCCTAGTAAAATTTCAAAACCTGGTAAACAAAATTTCAAAAAGTTTAAACCTTTCCTAGTAAAGTTGCATATTTTTAAAGTAGCTTAATCCAGTTTATATCGATGTGATCTAAAATTGTGTTAATAGTATTTTTACTTAATAGTCATTGGCTTTGACAGTAGTATTGATATTTCTGTATAATATTATTATATATTATTACTACCTATCTACATTATATACTATTATTTTTGTTTTCGTCTGTTTTGTAGATAACAAGAATTCCTCAGTTATAAATAATGGCCCTTCCATGGCTCCAAATCCTATTGTTGAAAATAACAAATCCTCACCACCACCGGCATCAAAAATAGAGAGTGTTCCGTACAAGGGGAATTTAGTTTGTATCGGCGTGCTTCCAGGGCTTGCTTCATATTCGAATTCTAGTGACTCAGATGATGATATCTTGGATAGTGTTAATAAGGACTCTTCAGATTCGGATGAAGGTGGTCCAACTCTGCCTCGTGATCTGTGTGGAAGACGAATTGCTGATTATGACAAAGATAAGGATCACTGAATAATAATTTTAGATTTTATATAATAGTTGTAGGACTTCTTTGTATTATACATAACTATCCCATCTACATAAATTATGAGGTTGTGTACTATACACTACATGATATACTATAGCGTAATAGCTGTGAGGGAAAGCAAAATTAAATTGCATAATAAGATATTATACTAAATAAAATGAAAATATATAGGTGGTGACATACTAATAAAAAAACAACTGAAAAAGAATACCATTCTTGGCTCATTATTGCATCAGATAATCCGATTAATAATTGTGGATCTCTGGGTCTCCTTGGCTAGTTTGTAGCTTTCTGATTTCTACACTCGTACTAATTCACACTGCAGATAGATAAATTGTTTCAATGCTTCCCTTTCAAATTCAGTTTCATAAAATAGGCATCTGACTATATTGCAGGAAACAATGTAGCAAATAAATTGTCGCTGCTCAAGTTCTTAACTACGGTATATGTATATGTACCTGCAATGAAAATACAGAAGAGAAGAGCGTTTCGCTGTGCTTAACATATTTTGAAACTTGAGCATCATCCTACAAATGAGCTTAATTACGAGATTTAAGCTAAACGAGACGATTATCAAAACTTTTAACTTGATTTTTAATCAAGAAATAAAATATAGTGGCTAGGGAGTAGGTATAATGTATAGACGCTCTGTTTTTCTGTTTCTCATTCTAGTTATAAGCCTAATAAGAAGGTGAAAACAATCTAATTAATTGTCAGATTTGAAAAAGGGAAATTGGATTAAAACGTATTAATTAAGAGGGTAGGCTATGCTGTGTACATATAAACTGCCACGTCCCAGTGTGCCATCAGGTGCCGTATCGCATCATGTATCTCGTATCCAAAAATCGAGCAAGGGCAAAGGTAACATTATATAGTAAATGGACCGCAATATTTAAATAAGAAATTCAATAAGAACTAAGGGATCGTACACAAATGACGCCATTGGTAGGGTCAGGGAGTCGACTCGGCCATTCATGGCATCCCATGTTAAAGATGGTCATTTAAGCAGCCGTTGAGGTGATGACATGGGAGGTTATAGGGTCCTAACAATGGGGATTTTTCGATGACTTCATTTTTGGACGATCCCTAATATAATGTAAGTACATAAATGGTGAGTTGTGAACTATATGGGCAATGAGGGAGTGAAGGGAGGTATCAACCATTTAAAATAAACATTTAGCAAGTACTCATCGAGCTCGTTTACAAGTTATTACTTTGTTAATACAAATTAATTTCACAAAATGTATGAAAAGATCTTTTACACATGTTATGTTGACTACGTGTGTAAGTGTATGACACGACAACACCTGGCTCATCCCTGCAACTATCTATAATATCTGCATTAGTATGTGTGTATGTGAGAGAAACAGTGAAAAAAAGGGTTAACAAACTTTTGGCACGAGTGAAATTGAATACCTATATGCATATATTCAACATAAACATGCAGCATCATATTATATCGTATCTTATTTTATTATTGAACATCTTCAAGACTTATGCTACATGTAAATACACTCAAAACTCCCATGCTGAACCGTATAGTTTCCTTCCCATATCGTCTGTGAAGAACGAAAATGACCCATATCCAAATTCAGCTAAAATTAAAATATGCTACGTTTATTAATTACTAAATAAGAAAGAACTAATCATGAGTTTCTAAAACGGGCAAAATTGTTCCCTTTCCATGTTTTTCAGATGTGAAAAATGTTCTACTAGCATACTTTTGAAAAGTGCAAAATACCTTCTATTTACTTCATTTTTAAAAGTGTAAAATGTTCTATTTACATTTTTTTGAAATGTGCAAAATATTCTATTTACGTGGTTTTAAAAATTTCAAAATGTATACTATTTGAACGTTTTTTAAAAGTGCAATATATTCTATTTACACGTTTTTAAAATATGCAAAATGTTCTATTTACTTGTTTATTGAAAATTGCAAAATATTTAATTTATGCTTTCATGAAAACGATAAAATTTTCATTTTTTTTGTATAAAGTACATTTTAGCTAAAAATGGATATGGGTCATTTTGATTCTTCGCAGACGATATATATTATGCAAATGAACGAGTTACGAGAACCTGGAACTACATGACTTTGGCTTGACAATGGTGACATATTTATTAATATTTTGTGATGTTTTTTTTAAATTCTGCATATACATACTCAATAGTCAGAGTTTGAGTTACACTACTGTAGCTGAGCCTGATCCCAAGTATCCTAACATAATTAATTATGAATGGAGCTGGCTTCTACTATAGAGTAGTGCGCTGCTGCACTTACTCTTAGCATATAATATAACTACAGCATCTTAAATTAATATGTGATTAATAGAAATTCCTTAATGAATGGCTCTCAGCTAATTACTATCAGTGGAGTACAATCTCAGAGTTTGACTTTTTCTTGAAGTGGAAGTGAAGTTTACCTGCCTATGGATGGTTCACTATATCCTTAAAATCCTTCGGATCTTCAAGAATCTTGACCACCTTAAACTTAGCCTATTACATGTCGACAAAAAGGAGCTTATTTATACAGTACCTATAGTATACTAACGACACATGTGCTTTTATCTGTATCATATGCTATGCAAACATGTTAAAAATATTTAGTGGTACATAATATATGTATATACCTACGTCAATGTTTATGCTAGACCTACTAATAATTATTATATCCATTATGATTAAATGAACTTGGTCGTATATTCACTTAGTTGACGTTGAAATCTCTGTGAGCTGTCTCCGTCTCTCAGTACATTGTACATTATAATAAATACATACATATAGATTATGTCAACAAATTCATCTTGGAATGAATTATTCAAAAAATTAATGTAAATTAGTAGTAAAGGGCCTTGCCTTTTGCCTTTATACTGAGTCTACAACAGTACAGCGCATCTCAAAGATGAAAGCTCAAATACGGCAACTATACCTTTATATGAAGAGTTGTTTGCAAAACGAGATGCGTCCAATTTTTACAAAAATGAGATTATTTGCGCTACTTGTAATATTCAACTAGATACGTTACTTTGTTGAATGGTAAAGGTAATTAATAACCAAAGCAATTTTTTTAAATTGCCAAAATTTCATTTTGGGGCTAAACGGGATCAGTTCATTAACCGATTTTTGAAAAATGGGAAAAGTTCACAAAACATGTATTTCTGATTTAAAGGTTTTTGAGTTTTTTCGTAGTTTGTAGAAGACAATTCACGTGCATAAATAATTTTATGCTAGAAAATGTTTAAAAGTTACAAAAAGTTTGGTTTTACTCAAAACGATTAAAATCTCATCTCACGTACTTTGGAATCCATGTTAAGTTATTGATTTTGAGGCAAAACGGAAAAAGACCATAAATTAAATTTTTTTTTAACTTTATAAAATTCTAGAGTCAGTCCAGATTTATGAAACTGCTTGTAATAACGCTTCGTCAGTTACAGGACCTGTAGAAGAAAATTGAGTTTGGAAAGATAATCCTGTCGCCGTTTATTCATTATTCGTTGTTCCTGTAAAATTTGCTTTGATGGACTTGACCCGTTTTGCCAAAAAACTCTTCATATGAAAATGATTATCATAATGGCAGAAAAGTACACTATGACATAGAGGAGGGAAAAAATAATGTGAAACTATAATTTCATATGGCGTATTATGGTAATATGAAGATATGCATATAGAGACGGGTGACAGTCGTATTAGATTATTATTTTGTCATTGCAGTTCGCAGTTGGAGCATAAATAATTATATATGCAAAAGAAATGCAATAGGATTCAAATGAAGAACATTAATGAATTGAAGGAGGTCCCCAGTCAACGACAACGACAGCTTCTCATCGGTCCTTTAAGTTGTTTGATTCTCTTTCTCTGTCCATTTCCATGTGTCCAATACGAAATTTCAAATTGCAAGAAGACCCATCTCCACATATATCTAAAGCTCATCTAGCCTTTAGATTGGATTCAATGGCGGATTGTGTACTAAATTAGTATGTGTTTCTGTTTGTATTTGTAAGTCCTGTCCTATGTCCTGTCATGTCTGCGGATGGGTTGTTGTAAAAACAAATAAATTTTATTTTAATCTCTCGTAGCTCAAATTGTGTTAGTAGTCCAGGCGGATTTGTAAAAAAGTCATTATACCTGATAATTATTACAGTAAACATATAGATTGGATGAGGAAAGTCCCAAATGTGTAAATCCATATGGTTGACTTTGACTTGACTTGACTTGGCGCTTGACAGTTTCATTCCTCCTATATATTAGATAGTATATACAGATATCACTTTGAAGGCCCTTCACGAAATGCAACGGCAACGTCATACAACAGTAACAGTATAACAGCTGGGCAAAAAAAAATTAAAGTACGGATATATTTGCATTTTTATACTCGAGGAATTATGACTCTATGAAAGGAATGGAAACGGTGATGACTTTTGTTGTCCCAGTCCCTTGCTGTATTCTCTGTTTTTTTTATTAAATTCACTATAAAGTTCATTTTAGTAGTGTTGACTAGATTTAGACATCTAAATATCTTATTCTGATTCTGATTCTTTAGATTGTAGATCTTGGCCATGTCCATATTATTATGTCCGCAAATGGGAAGAGTTTTTTGGCAAAACGGATCACGTCTATCAAGCAAATTTATCAGGAACAACGAATAATTAATAAAAGGTGACAGGAATATGTTTTTGAACTCGTATTTTTTTCTACAGGTGCTGTACCTGACGAGCGTTACTAACAGTAACATCATAAATCTAGACTGACTCTAGAATTTTTTTCGAAAATTGTCAAAAATGTTAGTTTGTGGACGCATCCGGTTTTGCCAACAAATCAGTAACTTAACATGGAGTAAAAAGTCCGTGAGTTGAACTTTTAATCGTTTTGAGTGACACTAAACTATTTTTACTTTTTAAAATTTTGCTTGCATAAAAGCATTTACGGACGTGAATTGTCGTGTAAAAACTACGAAAGCACTGGGAAACCAAAAAATCAGAAGTGCGTGTTTTAAGTGGACTTATCCAATTTTGCCAAAAAACGAAATTTTGGGTTACTTTAAAAATTTCTTTGGCTCAACTTTGACCTTTGCCATCCAACCCAGACACTAATCTAGTTGAATAGGTCACGTAACGCAAATAATCTCATTTAAAAAATGAATCGACTTGTCCCATTTTGCTAAACAACTCCTCATATGTTCAGATACAAATGGGATGCATTTTTATTTATTCGCACATATCAATTTGCTGAATGCAGCGGGTTGCTGCATTCTGCTTTTCCTTTAGCGTTTTCTTAAATAAGCTTCATTATGTAAGTAGTCACTGTAGCATTCCATTTTATGTTCCTCAAAAGCTACAAGTATCTCCCAGTACAAGTAGAGACAGTATATAGTACTTACACAAGTTTAAATGTTGTTAACGTGAGTAAAGTATGTACATGTACATGCATATGGAGTGGCCTGTCTTCTGTAATGTTGTATCCGGATTCAATTAAAATTCTACTGTATTTAAAGCGTTTACACGCTGAGCACGGTGGCCTATTGTAGACACTATTGTGCGAGTATAACTGACTGAGGAGGATGAGTCCTAAATGGTAAATACATATATATACGACAACGATGATGCGATGAGACTAAACACACTACACAGTAAACTAATCGTACAAGATGAGCTTTATTCATCAAAGGACTGGCTGCCACGCCATATAGAGACTTTCTCGTTCTCAAGATAAACTTTTTACGAGGGATATAATATATGTTTGTGTGTGTGTGTGTGTGTGTGTGTGATTCGGATGAAAATACTTCTCTTCTTCAGTCAGGTGACTACCATTCAGGTGCACTAAACCGTTCCTAAATGTTTTTCGTGTAAGTTTTCATTTTCATTGATAGGTTTGGATTTTGATTTGGAATGGGGATGGTTCCTACGAATAGAAATACTATTTATTATGCTAATAGTAGAAAAGTATTGGATATAAAATTGAAGGAAAAGTGAGATATAGAGAAGCCCCTATTTCAATTACGGCCTAGCCCACACATTTATTGTTGTTGACGTGTATTATATCCTGCGTATAAAAAACATGAGATGGGATATTTTTATTTCTATTTTGAGAGAATTGACTGAGACATTAATCGCAGGGAAGATAGAAGAGTGAGCTTACAATGCGTTAACTTGTAAAAACATAAGTATATAGGAAAATTACACTTTTATAGACTGCAGTATATTATGTGCTCAAGGTATGCCTCTAATTTTACGGTGGTCGGTCGTTTTCGTTATTCATTAATTACCTGTGCAAGAGACATATCCCTTCATGGATGCGGTACGGTCAGATTAAATTTAGAATTAAAGTTCCTACACTTAACATACATAGAGTACAGGACCAACACCAATTCACTACTCGGTTGAGAGGACGAGGACTGGCGATATTGACCATGTGACCGTGTGATGCGGTTCTGATATTGATTTTTTACGCGTTCCTGCAACGCTCCACAGATTACTTACCATAGTCCTCAGTATTAATCAAGTATGCCTAATTAATATATTATTATTATTCTTGTATTTAAAGCTATACATCAATTTACTTTACATATTAATAGCCATCGTGATAGAAGGGACGTAATAAAACTGTAATATTAGCCTGCACAAGCACAAAGCAGAAGGCATGTCGTCTGTGAAGAATCGAAATGACCCATATCCATTTTTACCTAAATACAAAATGCTTTATCTTCATACGTATTACAATATCATATGACCCTGTAAATAGAACATTTTACACCAAATACAATCTGAACAGAACATTATGCACTTCAAAGATACGTAAAATAGAACATTTTGCACTTTTAAAAAATATGTAAATAGTACATTTTACACATTTCAAAAACATGTAAATGGAGCATTTTGAGCTTTTCAAAAACTCGTAATAATTGACATTTTAAGCATTTATCTCATTTAGTACGTTTTTTGACATAGCTCATTTTGATTCTAGCTTAAACTGGAAATAGACCATTTTGATTCCTCACTCACGATATGGGGATCGGATGGCCTCAACTGCTATGAAAAGAATGTTTCTTTAAAGTGTTTATATAAATGACTGCAGTCATTTTTTTTACTACCAAATTTTAAACATACATAAAAAATACTCTTGGTTTCTGTTTCTGTTCAGCTGTTTGTGATTTTTTTCCTTCACTTGTTATAATATATTGTTGTAGTGTTGTTGTTGTTGTTGTTGTTGTTGCTACTGCTATTATTGATGATATCTCTTCTGCTTGTAGTTTTGCCCTGCTCTGTCCCCTTAATGTTAGTTGTAAGAAATTGTAATTCTTAATTCTCAATTCTTGACTCTCAACAAGGGATCGTCTACAAATAAAGTCATTGAAAAATCCCTCTTTATCTTGGGACAATACAACCCCCCTGTCATGAGCTTGCTTATTAACCATTGAATAAATGCCTACCTTTAGCATACACGTTGTCATCAGTAGACCAGTAGACCCACTGCCCATATTGATGACGTCACTTGTGGACAATCCCCAACGCAAACAGGGATGCGATTTGGAGACTTGTAAAGAGTGAAAATGACACTTTTATTCCGTCCAAATAAATGTCCGTCCTCCCAAGTCCAATATCACATGACAAAGAAGCTATGCTGTAGATTGTAGGTGGCTCATATTTTTTTATATTCATTTTTTGACACTTGAAAGTTTTCTAATAATTATTATTATAGTCCCATTCTGCAGTCTATAAGAGTAACCGTCTAACCATATGCAATATATCTATAATATTTCAGATATATTAAATTAAGAATGTTTTGTAAGGTTGTCGTTCTCGTTGGCATTCAATTCATTTTCTATAATAATTACAATAATTATTCGTATCATATTACTTTATATTCTAAAGATTTGAGTAATTAACAACATGACCATCTGTAATCATTTGACAGAGGTATAGATGTGTACAATGTAGCTGCGTATCTTTTTGTGGACTCTTTGAGCAGTATCAATTCCACCTGATAATGTCTTCCTTCCTTGTCAAACCAGTAGTTTTTTTCTCTTGAATTTCTAAATTAAGTATGTGTCATTTATTTTAGCATGTCATTTCATCTTCCTTTAGTGAATGTGATTTTGTATTACTGTCAATATTCAATGTAGACGTCGCATTATCAAAAATCAAAAGTGTCCAAAAGATACACAAAGAATTATTCACAGACGGATACATCCATCCATCGCATCGTTCGTATACTCACATAACATGTGAACATATCCAGGGGCGGATCTAGAAATACTTTCTAGGGTGGGCAATGCATATCTTGAGTGAAGAATTAAAATGGTCCATAAGTAAAATGAGCTATGTCAAAAAACCGCATGACATAATATTAATTATTTAAATTGCATAATGTTTTATTTAGCTGTTTTTGAAAAGTGCAAAATGTTCTATTAACCTGTTTTTAAAAAGTGCAAAATTTTCTATTTACATGTTTTTGAAAAGTGTAAAATGTTCTATTAACCTATTTTTTAAAAGTGTAAAATGTTCTATTTACATGTTTTTGAAAAGTAAAATGTTCTATTAACCTATTTTTTAAAAGTGTAAAATGTTCTATTTACATGTTTTTGAAAAGTGTAAAATGTTC
>JAQFZE010004667.1:0-11011 GCA_034695245.1 Dicyrtomina saundersi | reverse complement strand
CGCCAAGTTACATACTAAATTTTTCAGAGCAGATGGCGCCGGTTTGGATTGGATTTGATGAAAGACATGCGCATGTCCCACACTATCAAACGCCTGGGTTATGTCACTGAATATGATGGTGCAATCTAATTTCTCCTTTTTTGCTTTCTTAAGGCATTCGTTAACTAATGTAGTGTTAATCAATGTTCCTGCTTGATTAGTAAATCCACGCTGGTTCCCATTAAGTTTGAAATAATCCCTAAAATCACTGTCTAGTACTTTTTCAACTATTCTGCGTAGGACGGAGCTTACAGTGATGGGGCGCCAGTTCTTAGAATCTTTATCATCTCCGGATTTATAAATGAGCACTGTCCTTGCCTCTCGCATAAATGAAGGAACGTAATTATGGGTGAGCATATACGTCAGTATTTGAGATAGTAAAACTTTTGATTTTTTCAGCGTCGACTTCACCCACCTAACTAATATTCCATCAGGCCCAGGAGCAGAATCCACGTTTATTCGATTGATCTGTACTCGAACCTTCTCTTGTGAAACCATGAAATTGTAATCTGCGTCAATTTGATGTTGTTTATTCTGGCCAACAGCATTATATACTGGTCCAACAGAATTGTTAGGTGCACCCCATCTAGTTGTAAAATCTTGCTCCAAAACAGCTAATGGAATATTACAGCTCTTGTCGTTAGAATTAAGAACCATTCTTACAGCTTTTCGTCTCTGGTTATAAAATAAGTACTGCACCATGCTTTCTTTATGTTCTTCTTTACGGGCCTTCCGTTTACGATTGGATTTTCGCTGGGGGTTTGAACTAGAATTGTAACCAGCATCTGACGTTTTAAAAACCTTGCTCTTTTTTCTTAATTCGTAAAATTTTTTGGCAGGATTTTTTGGGCCAGGGAGTGCTTCCTCACATTTGCGTAAAATACAGGTATAATCAGTGCACAAATTTTCAAATAATTCATTATTAACTGCATTTAGCGATATTAAATTATCGTATTTTCTTATAACTTAAATTCTAAAAAGATTTTCTCAGACAGACGGTCTGGGACAAAAGATTAACGTTATTTCGAATTATTATTTGATTATATTTTATGATTTTCATGTTTTCGTACGAATTACATGTTTTACAATTTACGCTTACGGATGCCGTGAAGACGGCATTTACATAAATCTAAGTTGAACCTGGATTGGGAGTATACAGGTTACAATTTTGAGTTCACCTAATATTATTAATTTTTGGTTTGAGACCTCACAATGATTACTCTTTTGGTCACTATTACGAAATCGGTAATTACTGAATAACATTTAGAAAAATAAAACGATAAGTAAAAATTAAAAATAATAATTTCTTTCGAATTAATTAGGTATTTTGTGCATTTTAGGTTTCGGGAAATGCGAGGATTCATAAATTGAATCCCACTGCTAATCGTATAACTAATTTTAGTCACATCTCAGAATTTAGGATTTTATATTGAATCGGAGACTTAATAATTTTTAGAATGAAGTTGAACGAGGCGAATTCGTGACTTCGGAAATTTAGTGTGTAGATGAAAAGGCTCCAAATGTGACTCTAGAATCTCTTCTTCCGATGCTTGATCATCCGCACGCTTTCTGACCGTTTGGTGAGTCACATGCTTCATCTCGAGACATCTTCTTGGTGAAGAAGTTCCGAAGCTTGATTTCAGTTGGTGTCAAGATGGGAAGATTTAAGTCTTCTTGTTGTCTGTTTCAGTGTCTTCCTCTTCTGGCTGGTTAGATGGAGAACACATCGGCTGGCTAGAAGAAGTAGCAGTAATTCGTGCGTGTCATTTTAATTCTTCTTTTACTTCGAATCCTCGAGACGTTCAGCCACAAAATATCCAATTTTACTGACACTATGAGAAACTCTTTACCTGTAAATGTCTATTCCGTTTGGTTTGACCTACTGACTTTACTAGGATACTTATTTCAAAGTTTTGAAACTTTGATTTCGGAAACCAGAAAGAAAACGAAAATAAAATATAATAAACTCAGGGATTCATCACCTACAGCAGTATGCCAGTCTTATTCTCTCCGACTTAGAAATAATTTCACTTGTTGACTACCACTGATTGACTCCCCAGGCTTAAATCTTGATACTAAATGTATTGCCTATGTATTGTTTTCTTCGTGGCTGAATACTTAATGTCCGTTGAAACTCCAAACTTCAGCCGAAGCCGACACTAATTTTCCTGCTCAAGTATTATTTTTCTCCTCTTTTTATTTGTCCCTCACGATTCACCTCCTCAACTGTACGTTCTGTCGGTGGCGTTATCAACTCTTGTTCCACATCCCACCTCCGTGTTTCTTTATTCAAAATGAGAAAATCATGCGGTTAAAACTCTACTCACAAGGTGAACTTTTCTGTTCACAATTGCAGGATTTATTACAAAGTTTTTGTCGTTTTTGTAATTAACTGGAACGTAAAGTTAGCTTTGGTGTAACGTTGCGGTGTAATATCCCGTTATAAGTATTCCAGTTCAAGCTAAACCTACTTAAATTTCTTTACATTTTCGTTTAATAAGTAAGTAAACAATTTAGCTGTCTCTGTCTGTGTCAGTGCTAGCAATAAGGCTGCAAGATATCTGGAAGTTTAGACGAGTTAAGTGGCAGTCTAATAAAAAAGTGGATTACGTGGCAGTTGGGTGGTGTGGGAGTATAAAACTTTAACTGCTATTTAATCCTATTTTCCACACAATTTTGATATTTACAAACGGATGAAAATGATGTTTAATTGATGTCACGAATAAGTCGTAATGTAGAAAGTTTAAAAGAATGTTACTATTGCAATATAAAATACCTTATTGCCTAATTAAGGGGCGTCAAATGGCGTGTTTTGGTCACCCGCGCTTAGGTGATGGTACGTTGATTTTAACTATACTTTTGCAGCGAATGAAAACTCAATCCAGTTATTCGTTACAGCTTCTTTATTATTTGTAAAAGCTTCAGTTAATTTCCACTTCATTTTACTTTTTCGATCTGTACCAGTCTAACTATATCACCTTGTGAAGCCATCTTATTGTTAGCAGTTGCTTAAATTGACTGAGGATAAATGCCAAGATACATAATGTATTGTTACGGCTGGAATCAAATGGCAAGATTTAGATTAGATTATCAGCAGGACGGACCAATATTATTGTTGGTTATTTGGTTTTAAAAGGGTAAGACATTTTTTGCGTACGATATACATATACAATCTTCCGTATCTGATTTCCATCTTTATAAAGTATTTATATACTCCTGTTTTCTTTTTTATTGAAACGGAGGCAACAAAGTTATTTAAACTTGAACTATGTGAGACCCAAAGCTGAATCTCAGCATGTGGCGCCGGCTCAAGTGTCTATACTAATAATTAACCTACAATTAATTCAGTTCCACCTCCACCTTTCTCAATTTCCCAGCCTAAAGTAAACTGTTGACTATGAAATCAAATAGTGAAGTTTTCACAACCATAAATTATCAATCAATGCGTGCATTTTAAAAATTACGAAGTCGTCTGCTTTTAATGTCAATAATTGGATAACATTTAATAATTTTTTATGTGTGATCTTTAGTAAAGCAGTTGATGAGAATGTTGATGAAATGTGAAGGAGGTGAGAAGTTGTTGCATCCGCCGTTCCCCATCCTCAATCATTACTCTATACTCTACACCATCAAAAAATCCATAGTAATCCCCATAGCAATCTTCTCGATCGTTTTTATCACAGAGATGAATATCATGATTAATTCACTAGTATTTCAGTACTCCAGCTCCAACGACTCTACGTAGGCAGCTCTGGCAGCTTCATCGAACAGAATAAACAGGAGTAGAGGCAATCTTTCTCACTGGCCATAAGATTCAATAGCCGGAGCTCCTGGTCTTTCCATTAAATTCCTTGTTGTTCCATTATCTTAATTTGTGTACATGTTTCCCCAGTCACACAAAGTCGTTCCTATGCTTTCCTCTTTTTTTTTGAGACTTTGTAACCTACGCTCGTTCCTCATTCCACCAGATTCCAGATTCCACAGAGCTTCATCACATAATAACATTATTCAAGTCCTTACGCTGAAATGAAGAAACCCAAAAACAGGGAAGGAAATAAGATGTTATTAGAGATGCACACTGGGACAGAGGTGCACATATAGACAGACATCCATGTTTAGATTAGAATCATATGCGATCACATCACATTCATACAACCAACCAACCGCCACCGTGATAATAAACGAGATTGAAAAAAAATCAACGATCTTTTTTCAAGATTGGACTTTGTATGGAAGTAATGGAAGTTGCTGACACTATATGCATATATATGCAAACCAAAAAGAATAATCAAGGAAGACGTCATGAATAAATTTTCTCATGGAATCCACCAAGACAAGAGATAATAATATTGTATAAGTGAGGAAAGGAATTTCTCAACTAACTGTCCTAAATCTCATATTAACTATTTACAAGATCTCAAAAGATTATGAGGCTCTATTCTTTCAACTTACATACAAGCGGAGGTTGGCCGTTGTCGTTGGTTAGGTCCTCATCACATTTACTTTTACAGTCTTTTGTTCTTCTCTCTCTAATGTCGAGGTACATAGACATAGAGATGTTGACGTCCATAGAAATACCAACAATAGTAATTATTATTATGCATAATTTCTCATTCTTATTATTCTTTCCTACAAGAGGGAAAGACGCACGCAGTAGTAATGGAAGTTAGGACTCATTTATGTGCGCATACTATATTTACATCATGTGTTTTATGTACATATAGTCTGTGAAGAACCAAAATGACCCATTTCCATTTTTAGCTAACAACAATAACCACTATTTACAAAAATATTAAAATATGTCTTGAAAGCATTTAAATAGAATAGTTTGCAATTTTCAAAAATACGTAAATAGAACATTTTGCAATTTTCTAAAACATTTAAATATGAAATTTTACGTTGTTGAAAAACATAAAAATAGAACATTTTACGTTTTTCAAAAACTCGTAATTAACATTTTACGCATGTTTCTCATTTTGTTTTTATGACATAGCTCATTTTGATCCTAGCTTAAATTGGATATGGGTCATTTTGGTTCTTCATAGACGATATAAGAAATCCTATTCAAATTCCAAATCACTACGGTCTCATCAGTCTAAATAATTGTAAGTGGAAAAATATTTCTGGGTAAAAGGAAATTTCAAATACAAACCTTGCACAGAGCTTACTATAGACAGAGGGCAGATTTTTGAAGCTGACTTAAATGTGAAGGAACCAAAGGGGGGACCACGTCCTCATCCTAAAATCCCATGCTAAATCCCATAAGAAGATTGGCAATTATCCTCTTAGTCACCAATAAGAAATCCAAAAATATTTATTTAATTAATCAAGCACTATAGGGGCGAATTCAATGGAAATGCTATGAAGAAAAAAGAAAGATATATTTTTAAAACGGATTTTATTTAGAAATTTTCGAAATATCCAAATTAAAGGCCGATTAAAGATCAGCCTCCAGATGCAGATGCAGAAACAGGAGATTATATTTTGAGCTAAATTATAATGATTGTTGGATGTACTTTCGTCAACGCTGACACTGGAGACACGCAGGGCTATGGACAGGAGGTGACGAGAGGGACCACAGTATCTACAATATGCTCCATGAACCACCTCACCTAATTTTACACGATGACAAAACTTGACACGAGATGAAACGAGCCAACTTGGTGGTCCACTTGTCCGATGGGCCAAAGTGTATCTTTCACTTTGTACTACACACGACATGACATATATGCAACAATTTTGTATTTTGTAGCACTACCTCTACTCTACGTTACTGATCTGGTACTACAGGGTAGACTGGTACTGGTACTGGTAGATGAGGTATGTAGTATGTAGCTCGAACTTTGGAGTTTTGGACTAATCTTTAATTGGCGTATTGGTAAAATCTCAAGTGAAATCTAAATTCAATTTTTGTCCATGTTACTTTTTTTCCCCTTCTTTCCTTCTCATTTGAATTCTATTTCCAGGCTGTGTAATAATTATATCTGTAATATTTTAAAGCTGAGAAAATGCAGCCTCGTCGGGTGCATATGTTTCTAACGATAAGTATGAACGGGATGAATATTTACCTGATGAACTTAATTGCCTCCACTCGCCTCTTATCTTATCTTGAATCTTGAGTCTTGAGTCACGCTGTATATAATATGTAGGTAGGTACCATAATATTGTACGCAGGTACCACTGGTATGTCTTGGTACTGGTGTGCATACCTGTATGTAGTTGAGTCACAAACTATTTTACCAGACGAAGGACGAGAGAACCTTTTGTCTACCTATGTCCTTTTACTTTTAGTGTTTTTTCTACTGTTTTAAAGATTTTTTTCCAGTAGTAACTCAAGTGTCAAATAAGTCAAGTTTAACTCAATGAGCGTAAGCGTGTAATGGTAATGGTGCTTGTAATTTTTTAAAATAAATCAGAGTGAATCTATATACATATTGAAATTGAAAGTTATAATCATTATATCCAATATATCCAATGTATAAAAACAGTACCCAATCAGACCCAATGGGATGGAATATATACTACATTGTGGATGCAGTGGACAGTATACGGACCACACCGAAACCGAACCAAGGCATTTAGTCTTGGGAGGCTTTAGATTTTGATCTTATCGAGTCAGCTCAATAAGTGTCCGTCCCTCAATAAGTCCTTCAGTCTTGAGTATGTATATGTATGCCCTTCATACATGCTTCCACTACATGTAACTTGTCACAATACAATCTACTATTCTTAAACATATCTTTTTAAACTCTAACTAGTAAGAAAAGAAAATCTGTGTACACATGCCTAATGAAGTCGTAGTGGTTCGTGGTGATTTTTGAAGACACATTGTGTATATTTCTGTAAGGTAAAGTGTTGCATTTTTAATTGTTGAGATTTAAAGGAAAAATACACATGCTGTGGCATACACCGAATGAAATTAATTGAAATCAAAATCCAAGTGGTAATCTAATAGCGAAGCAGTAATTTAAACATTAAAAGTATTTTCAAAAAATTACTGATCGTACGTCTAAAAATGCTTTATATATAGTAGACTCGTAAATTAAATCAAAATCAAAATACTTCACATAATTTTATACACAAAATCGTGGGTATTGCTATATTGGGCGACTTTAATTTGTTGTTATAAGACAATTTAATTTGAAAGAAAGTTGTACGTCTGTCTGCGTGCTGCGTGTTTGTCTGTCTGTCTGTATGTCTGTATGTCTGTCAATTTGAAGAAGCACATTTAAAAAAAACAAAACTTGAAAGTAACTGGCAATTCTTGTGTAGGGAAATGAAACAAAAATGAAAACGACCTTGCGGGTACTGGTAAGTGTTGTGGGTAAAAGTCAAAAGTGAATGTATGGGTATGCGGTTAGCTGACAATCTAAAAATGTCAAGTGTGTAGTAAATAAATTTTATTACCTTTACTCCACAACACACAAAAATGGAAGAACACAAAATGTGGGTTTTAGTGCATATATCATGTGTAAATTTGTATATACAATACCAGAACCACGTAACCTACTTTATATTGTAGATATATATTCATAGATTTTTGAATAGTATAAGGGATGGACGGTGGACGGTGGACAGAAAAAACCACAAGAACCTACAAGTATTATGTACATAGACTATAGACTATTACTATAGACAAACCATTTCTTTGTACCTACTATTGTTTCCCCTGAAATTATATTATCCTATTTTGAAAAAATTAAAAAAATTTTCCATTTTAAAAAATTGCTTTGGTTGAACCTTGATCTTAACCATTCAACACAGTTGATTGTATCAAGTTGAATTGTACACTTAAAGTTATCTCATTTTTGGAAAATTGTACTTGACCCGTGTTGCCAAAAAAAATCTTCAAATACTCAATTTTCATGTAAATTATTTTATTTATTAATAGCAATGACAAACTGCAATTACTGTAAATAACACCAAATTGCACACTGCAGTATGAGCTCCAACTATAAATCCAACAAAATATTAAAACAAATTAGTAATAATTATTATTTTCCACATGGACCTTTTCATTACCATGTATTGTATTGTATTTTATTGTATTTGAAGGGATTTCACATAGTATAATACTATGCAAAATGCCGCTCAGGCCAGTTATAGGCCCATTGCAGACTACCCATATATTATAGCTTTAGTTTAGGCATTACGCAAAACGACCTGTTGCCATGGTATAGGACAACAAGTCTTTTGGTGTAGCCAGTAGTAGTTGATCAGTTGTCAAGATGCATGCACCTAGATAGATATTCCTGACCATAATATACCTCGGGCACTCCGCCAGAAAGTGACGTGCTGTTTCCTGCTATAGTCCACAATGTGAACACAGAGGTGAATAAGCTAGTCTCATCCTGTGCATGTGTGCCTGGAATCTTCCATGACCAGTGAGTATTTCCACCAGCCATTCTAAGTGCGTGCGCGAAAATCTTGAAAGCGAGTGATTTCCATACCAAGGTTAGTCAATCCATCGCTTTGACTGCGCGCAGGTAGATGTTTTATTCCACCTCTCTGTGTGTGCTTTCCTCCCTCTAGAGCGGATAGCCATGTTAACCACAGACGTTGCAATAGGAATAGAATGCACTGCCTCCTGTGCGGGAGCAATGTTCTCATACGATGCTTTGGCAAGGCGATCTGCCTCTTTGTTGCCTCGATAGCCAGTATGACTTGGTATCCATGAAATTCTAACTAGGTTGCCTGTGGCCAGACGGTTCAGACTTTCGTGACACGCAAGCACTAGCGTTGACACGGTGGTATCTTTTACCAGCGCATTTAGGGAACTTAGACTGTCGCTAAAGATGTGTATTGTTTGACCTTCACAGCCCATCCCCAACAGCCAATTGGCCATGTGTAGGATTGCAAAGATCTCACACTGAAATACAGTAGCGTACTTGCCTAGGTAGATGTATTCTGAATACAGTGTTTCTCGGGTGTTTGATTGACACAGCTCAATGAGGACACCGCTTCCTGAGAGAGGCCCATTGCTGGATCCGTCTGTGAAGCAAACATACCCATGTGCTAGTTCCGATAAATCAATGTTCCAGCAATTCTTGATAGATTTTCTACTAAGTAGTAGATAATATCCTTTGGAGTGAGGATGCTACAGTCAGTGCCCATTTGGAGGGTGGGATCTTTGGTAACCCATTCGTCCCAAAGGCGTGTGTGACTGCGGTAGTCGAGTATTTGTGGGTTGCCGTGCCACAGACCCCTAGCTCTAAATCTATGCATTGTACGAACTGCTATCCCAGTTAGATGTATATTCAAAGGAGTCAGTCCAACCAAGCATTCGATTGCGGACGTGGGTGTAGTCTGCATTGCTCCTGTTATCAATAGACAAGCGTGTCTTTGAATTTTTGTGAAAACTTTAACAGCTTTTTGAGTACGAATAGCTGGATGCCAAACAGCAACTGCGTAGTCTAGGACCGGGCAAACCATCGCTGTGTACATCCAACATACGACTCTATGCTGTAGTCCCCATGATTTACCAACCATCCGCTTGCATCTTGCAAGGGTGGTCGATGATTTTTTTCCAATAGATTCACAATGTGGAATCCATGTGAGCCTCTTATCCAGGATCACACCAAGGTATTTAACCGTGTCTGATTTTGGTGAGAGGATACCCTGATAGTATACAGGTCTTCCTTTAAAACGGGGATTTCTAGTAAAATCAATTACATAGGTCTTGTCAGGCTTCAATCTAAGTCCATTATTAGCACACCAGGTATCCGTCAGGCGTAAACCCGCTCGGATCCTGCTCACAATGTCGTTGAAGTCTCGACCGCTTTGGACCATGGCTGCATCGTATGCAAAACCTTGAGATAGAATTGATGGTACTTTGGCCTTCAGGGTGGCAAGTAACTCATCCATTACTAATTACCATGTACATACATACACAACCCAATGACCAATGATAACAATATTACAAGTCCCAAAATACAATAAAGACAATGAAATGGTTCTGATTCCTATAATATATATGAAATAGCCATTATTGTCATTTGTGCTGAGTGTGTGAAGGCTTGACCACCAGCCGTGCCGTCATGATTCATGACATAGGTCCTACTATACTCGAGAATTTGTCCTAGCCCTTTAGCCCTGCATCTAAATCCTGAGCTTGTGGACTAGTCCTTTCTTCTGGACTACCACATATATACTTAATAGAACCATTAAATGTAAATTAATATATTTTCTTGAAGGTCTATTCAACTAATGAAGTAAATAAACTTTCTCCGAATGTTTACATCGATTTTGGTGCGTAATATTTCAAATGGTCTTGAGACAACAATAATCGTGTGGAGTCTTGGAGGTCTATAATAATACCAGATAATTATAATAAAAACAGTAATTCGTATATGAACTCCTCATCTTTATATTATCATATTATACTTATAGCATAGCTAGTTTATGGCACTTTGTGTTAAAACTAATTCTTTGATATTGCTTGGCTGTTCCAAATGTTTCGTGGGTGAAGAAGCAATAATTCCGCTTCTTTGCAAGAATGTCCAAAGCAAAAACCGCATGTTTTTAACTGTGACTGACGACTGTGGACAAGCGGGGAAATTTTCTACAAGCTATTTAATGCCTTTGTGAAAACTTGAGTGAGCAAATGAGCTGTAGGTACCGTATATCCTATAATAGTGCGCGGGTCTGTTTTACTACGCGGGGTAATTTTAATTGTTCAATGGATAAAGCAAGCTTGTGTTTCACTTCGGGAAGAGCTCATAATAAAGTTAAATAAAGTTGTTTAAAAGTTGTGCCCTCACTATTATTCAGCTGGGAAACTATCGAGATCAGTATAGGACAGTTCCAATTCAATTAGACGAAGAAGAGGGAGTTCCAGAAGAATGTATTATTGATTTATCTGATAATGACAGTGAAAGTGACCAATAAATTATAAATATAAAAACAAGGGGCTTCGCCCCTTGTTTAATGGCAGCCTTAACAGGAATATGGGGCAGTAATATAATATGTAGTA
>JAQFZE010004666.1:0-11015 GCA_034695245.1 Dicyrtomina saundersi | reverse complement strand
AAGGGTATTATTAAGTTATTAGCATTAACTACAAGTAAAACTCATGGTTAAAATATTAAAATATATGAGAAATTAATTAACTTACTAGAGCATCCGCATTTTCTAAATAGTTGGTCCAATACGGGCGAATGTTTCGTTGACCCCTAAGTTTAAAAAAAATTAGTCATTTCAATGTTTTTCGCATTAAAACCTGTACTTTTACCGGTGGCCGGTGACCGTGACCGGTGCGGTCCAAGATTAAAAAATAGTTCACAAATCGACGGGTATCCTTAAAACTTACCCTACATCCCAGACATTTAACCGGAATCCGCCTTCCGTCTGAACGGTTTTCACATTAAAACCTCGGGTAGGACTCGTCTTCATGTGATCATCCGTCTCATTAGCAAGCATTTTCAAAAGTGTCGTTTTCCCAGCATTGTCCAGTCCTAAAAGTAAGATACGATACTGAGACACACTACTTCCTCCAGAAGTATGCACCGCCAATTTTCTTAGTAAAGACAGTAAACCCTTAAAAATCAAATTGTACGACCGAGATGAGATATTCAATTATCATTAATAATCACTCCAGCTACACTATGTACAATGTATATACGCCATTTCACTCTTCGATACAGAATTGACAAAATTATAACCCCCAGATTATTCATTCTTTTAAGTTCTATCTATTAATAATACGTAAAAGTTGTTCCCTAAAGGATCTTACCATTATTTCTTATAGTATTAGTTACAGGTATAGGAAGTGTGAATTTTCAAATTCGAAAGTGTAGGAGGATGTCTTTGTAACTTTTGTAAATTCTCATAAAAAACAAATTCCAAGGTCTACTGATATTACAATACAGCAGAGCAGACGTCGATGCCCGATGCGATGCGATGAATGGCGGAGAATGTGTAAATTCTTATAATTCAGGTTTTAAGAAATCACTAAAAAAAAGTGTGGATATTTTACAAGGAACTTGGTAATAATTATTACGTCAACGATGAGGGTAGACATAGGAGACAGTTTCGCATCGGTGACGGAAACACAAAGTATATATTGATAATAATAATGATGCCACACACAGGACAGGAGCAGGAGTGCAATAGCTTATTTAGTGTAACTACCAAAGATAGAAAGATATCTATATTATTATTCCACGAACAGGAACAGAACAGTGTACAATAACAAGTGGGGAACCGGGACCGGGGTTCGGACTTTCGGACCGTCGTTGTCAACCCTCTTCGGAGTTTTGTTTCTCTTCCGTCTCCATGGTGATGGTGCTGCCAGTGTCAACTCCATCCACAGGAGTAATAAATGAGGCAATGGCATTATAGTTATTATCACAGTATTTTCCCTTGAAAGGAAAATACTTTCTCCATTCTTCAGTCATCGAACCGATGCATATTATTTTTGGTACTACTTTACTTAAGTCCGGTTTTGCTGTTGCTGAGCTGCTGCACGCCAACCTTGTGCAATGTATACCCACATAACACCTAATCCTGCTTTTGATCGAAGTCGAAAGACTTGTATATGGCAGTACATACGGTACTTTTGGCACTCATACAATTTTCATGACAATTGACACAACGTTATTTTCACGACTATTTTCTAGAATTATAATTATTATTATGTCCTCGGCTTATGTACATATATTATGAGTGAATAGAGCGAGAAAGTATTAGCGTTAATAATGTTGCATGTACCATATGGGGTGTTTAAGTCTATCCATTGAATTCCATTGTGTCGGCCACAGCATCGTGCATACTGTCTACTTTCCATTAAATACATTAAGTTAAGAAATAATGTTCTGCGTCAATACATTAAAGGAAAACACCAAAATTTTCATAGGCTGGACGTTAGCTGATCAGTCTTCAGTAAAAGCAGGACCATATAAGTATTACGGAATTTTCTTCTGGAATAACAATTTAACCATGTGGCTCCCTAAACAACATTTCCGGGGAGGAGTTACGGAGTAATCTACTGCTAGGGCCCATTATATAATTATAATTATTATATATCGTCTGTGAAGAACCAAAATGACCCATTTCCAATTTCAGCTAGAATCAAAATAAGCTATGTCATAAAAACAAAATGAAAAACATGCGTAAAATGTTAATTAAAAGTTTTTGAAAAGTGTAAAATGTTCTATTTACATGTTTTTGAAAATTCAAAATTATTCAATTTACATGTTTTTGAAAAGCGTAAAATTTTCTATTTACATGTTTTTGAAAAGAGTAAAATATTCTATTTACATGTTTTTGAAAAGCGTAAAATGTTCTATTTACATGTTTTTCAAGATATATTTCAATATTTTTGTAGATAGTTGATAGTACATATTGTTTTTAGCTACCAATGGATATGGGTCAATTTGGTTCTTCACAGACAACATACTACTTTGGTATTAGATACATAAAGCCAAAGTAAACCATCCTAATATGTATAATATGTAAATGGGGAACCAAAAGATCAATTAATTTCTCAATTAATTTTTCGAGTTTATCCAGGGAAGCAATAAATACCAATATCATTGAGATTTCGATAAATTAATTTGACTTTGTCATTTTTATTATTTACAAAAAAATTTCCTTGAGTTATTCAAACTTCTGAACTTGATAATGTCTTTAAACAAGGGGAGGGGGTTACATAATTAATTTAATTATTAGAAGTAAGTACAATCAAATTTGAAAGATTAGACCGCTCTTCACCCATTGACTTGTGTTCCTTGTATATGTAGCCGTAGACGTACTTATGGAGGTAGTCCATTAAAACTTTATTTATTTATAATATAATATTATCTAGCTAGACTATTAGTTCGTTCATCGTTCCATAAATAATGTTATGTATAGTTATGTTATTGACGTTTAATTACTTTTTTCTAATTTTGTCTATTCCAACACATTTAGGTATAGGTAATTTAATATATTATTGGTACTCGCGTGCTTAAGTGCATTACTTTATTAGACTGTTACTTAACTGCTTTTCTATAATATTATCGTATATTATTATAATCTATAATAGTTAAAAATGATGAACTACTTACTTGTATATTACAGATATTGAGTAATGAATACTATTCAAAATTTACGTATTACTTACTTTTAGGTATTATAGCATTATTCACCCGTGTAAAAATATTTAGCTGAACTATATTATAATAAATTGAAATTTATTTAAAACTGTGTACACATGTATCAATAAGCAATAGTATACTTACGTATATTAAAACTAAATTTATTTTATTAACATCAAATAATTTGTAGTGAGTAGTTTAACTCATTAATTTGTTGTTATCATTATATATATTTATTAGAAGATATTATAATATTATACATTACATATTTAGTGTTTAGATTGACGTTGACATACACGGTGACCTGGCATTAGGTTTTCAACCATTGCGGCGCATCACAATGACAATAATAATATCGAGTATTTTAACGGTTAAAAAATAAATAAAATTTCATCTATATTTTTCTTTTCTGATAATGATATTAACTTAGTATTATAGTGCGGCGTGACATTTTATAAATCGATTAAAAGATTAAATGTAAGGGTTAAAATGAGGATATAATTCCAATAAAGACTAAGGTTCGATTGGTTGCGAGAGGGAAATAAAAGGGACTCCTTTGGGAGCAAATGGTTGAAGATTTGTGACAAAAAAGGCTTTTTCTTCTCCAGACTCAAAATATAATTCCCAAAATAAGTGATTCGATGATCCAAAAATAAGTCTCACAAAATTTTCATCGCTCTCATGCGTCTCCTGTTGTGATATCATACAAAATACGAATAAAACATTTAGTTACATATTATTACCCAATCCAATTCCAAAGTTCACAACATTTTCTAATGCATTTTGAGTAAATGTTATGAAATCACACAAGAAACTACATTAACTATTTAATTAAATGCGCAGTAGAAATTAAACAAGCAATTATCTGTGCTTACAACTTGACGTAAAGTGGAAAGCTGTTGAATCTGAGATGGTGTCACATTGCCGTGACGTGTCGCCCCCATCCAATTTAAATCCGAGATGAAGATTATATCCACATCTGTCACTAGTATGGCTGATATGTGGGATTTTTCTAAATTTATTTAAGAATGCCATTATTATTTTTCATAATATATCAAATAAATCCGATTTCAATTTCGATTATAATGTTATTGAGAATAAAAAAATTCCACAATTTAAACAAGATTTACCATTCCCACATGAAGCATATCGTAGAACACCAAAGTACACAACAGGGTTGGACGGACTCAGGAGAGCTTTATGAGTTTGGCTAAAATCTCGTACCAGTGGAGGCCCTTCCATCTCACCACAAATGTCCCCTGGAATACAAAGATCAAAACTTAGAATTAGTTTAATTTGGTAGTTAATTTTACAAACAGTTTTTAAATCGCAATATTTGTAATTAGGTCAATCATTTAAGTATAAGCTAAATTACTACTGACTTACTAATTACAATTCATAGGTTCATATTCTATTCGAAAACCATTATTACGGTCTGACTTTTGAAAGAAAGCACAGTTTAAGCAACGCAAGACAGAAAAAGAAACTTACCCAAGAAGCATTCTAAGAAATTTGAAGTCCTCCGAGAGTCCCGAAAGAGGAGTGCATAGTATTTCCCTTGAAGCTCCATCCCAACCCCATGGCGGCCAATAAGAACATTAATACAAACTAATTTGTCCAAAGTGTACGACTTGACACGCTGCATCCAACTGTCTGGTTTATCCCCTTCCAGCCCAATGATTTTGTAAACGTACAGCTTCTTATTCGAAAATATGACAATCCCAGGAAACTGATTTGAGTCACATATCACAATAACCTGGAAGGAAGCAAAATCAAATCATCATTAAAAATTTATTTTTACAAAATATGTTGATTTGATAATAGTCATGTAAGTACACGGGTGAATGTTATTATAACTTGTACCATACAAATTAAATTGTGTTAAATTACTTTGGCAAGAGCAAGCAGTCTCTCATCAGCTCCTTTAAATACACTGATTTCACAAAATAACTGAAGACGATGATCAACTTTGGAGAAGTCTTCATAGTCGTATTTAATTGGGGATGATGTTGCGAATGACTGGAGTTGACGATGATGAGTGGGACTGTTATTTAGACCAGCAGCACTCTGCTGATTGAGCACCGTCACCGTCGACGAGAATGAATTGTTAAACGTAGAATTTGAATTCATGCTCGACGTTGTAGAGAATCTTGTCGGGCTATTTTGATGGGAAGACTGTGATTGTACATTATTGTTATTTTTTCGTTCATACGTCGTGACGATGCTGTCAGCCACGGAGCCAGAGGAAGTACTATCAGTCATATTAACACTATTTCCATAATTAGCCCCAATTCTATTATTTGGCTTCTGGGTCAATTCCGGTAGTGACAATTCCACAGCTTCTGGAACTCTACATATACAGAGTCAAATTGAAAAATATATCATGACTGTTATACATAATATAACTAATAACTCATTCAATATAGAACCTCTATTACCAAATTGGTTAGATTAAATGTTTAAAATTAAAACTGACGTACTCCACAATGTCAGATCCACTTCCGCTATCATGATTGCCCAACACTTCAATGCTGCTACTATTACAACTCAACGTCTCCACATCGCTCTCAGATTTTGTATCTAAAATGTAAAATAAATATGTAAACTCAATTAAATACACAATGCACTTTTTTTTACATAATATGTCAGGTAAGCCAATGAAAATAATTTCAATTTTTTAATTCCAAGCAATTAATTAAAAGCTCCATGATTGATTTAATACCCCCCCCCCCCAATCCCAAATACCACCAATTAATTAATAGGTAAATTAATTAGGTATTAATTAAATGAATTCTTTTCAACACATACAACGAAAATGCTAGTAGTATTTTCTTTAAATCAAACTAAACTCACTAATGGCAGTTAAACTAGTAGGTTCAGAAGATGATGATTTGGCGGTATTTGGAGTTCCAAAATGGGATGGAGGATTAGCTGGATCTGGAGAGATGACACGGCCACTGAAATGAGAACCAGGTCCAGATCCACTCCTCGAATGACCACGAATCACTTTCCCGTCAACATCCTCCCCGTCCCGTCCAACATCAACATCACTGTATGTAAAACTAGCTGTCACAATAGGGGTTGAGCATGCTAAAGGGACGTGGAAAAATTTGGTGTCTTGAATTGGCTGAGCCATTGTCGTGCCCCCTTTTGTAAATAAGTAAGTCATATTTTTTTATTGTTAGGAGGAATAAAAACAATACTAGATTTTCAACTTTGTTACAAAACGACGGTCAATTAAACATTTAAAATGACAACAATGCAACACTCCTATGATATAGTAAATTTCTTAGTGTATGTATGTTTTTAAAAAAAGATTCAATGAATTAATTTGTTTAAGAGATAACTACTTCACATCTGGCTACGAGGTTCTAATAAAAGACGCTTACTGCCTCCAATCTTTTTTTAATTTTGCATAAATCATAATATGTCATTGTGTTTTTTGAATGGTTTTAAGCGTTTGGCACATAGATTATAAAAATAATTAGGCAATTTATTCAATTTTGACGTTTACAAAAGCTAATAAAACAAGAACAGATAAAATTAGGTGTGCATGCTATAATTTATTTAAACATTTAGGACAAAAATACAAAAAAATAATAAAAAGCAAATTAAATAATTAAATAATTCAAAAACTTTGATTTTAATTTTTAAAAAAATGACATACCTGAAAGAGGAGTACTCTCCCTCCCCATTGTCCCCATATCCTTCAATTGCTCAATCTCATGCTCCACATTTAAACTCTCATTATTTGGCAATGGAGTTGAGTCCAGTAGGACCAACATTTGACTTCGACACTCGGGATTATTACAAATAGGAACTTCCCTCATCCCTCCATCCTTATCACAGCACACTGTTTTATCCGCGACTCCCTTACTGAATTGAGCATTGCACTTGAGACATTGGAATGCCTCGGCAAACTCTTGCATCGTTCTAGTTTGTAAATAGGGTCCAATGCTCTCTTCAAACCTCTCGAAAATGGATCTCGTCATCACAAAAGTCCTCTCTTTCATATTCTTTTTAATTGTGTCAAAAGTGAGAGTGAACTCGACCGTGTCCGTCTCTGTCATTCTCTTCTCATCCACTATACTATCAACAGTTTTTAAATCCCATTTAGCAGAAATCCTTTGCTCCGTTTTGTTGGTATCTCTGTTATGGACTCCACCGAAACTACCACCTCCATCTTTCACCTCTTTCTCGATTTCATACAAATAATTATCCAGCACAATTAACTTAAACATTTGACCATTCTGGAAGTACGGGAACTCAATGGATTTTCCGTCTGGATCCGAAAATATTTGATTCAGTGTAGGATACAAATTTGTCGTTGTGGATGTGGACCCTGGCACAAATTTGAAACGGAATTGCTCCGTACTAACTTTGTCCTTTTGTTGCTGTCTTTGTTTACTACTTTCACTACTACTATCATCCGTGGAGTTTCCGATGGCGGACATTGAGCCGGTTCCGGAATTACACGGGTAGAAAACTAGGCTGTCATCACTCAAAACATTCGTGGAGTCTTCCAAGCTTTTAGAGTCAGTATTATTGTCATTTTCTTCTGAATCTCCTGCTTGACCAAAATCTTCTTGTACAGTTGTAGAATTTGAATTAGTCGAACTTGAAAAATGATCGTCTCGATTATTAGCGCCGAAAATTCGATCATTAGGCTCATTTTCATATTCGATGGCAGTGGCGTAGAAACTATTTGTGGATTCGGATTTTCTCATGGCAGAACTATTAGTTCCACTGGGTAAAGACCGACTGAGTAAAATTGCACTAGAAGATTTACTATTAGGGCTCACAAGATTATTATAATTATTATTGCTGCTGCTGTTGCTACCATTATTGTGACTGTAGGTAAAGTTGACAGTGGTGGGAAGTGCACTTGGAGTGAGGACAGGGATCCCCATTAATTTCGCAACTTCCACCCCTGCCTGTTTCAGGAGCCAATTCTCCTCACCATACTTCTCCCGGAGGAACTCAATCGCATTTCGAGTCACGACTGCAATCTCAGATTTCTCAGAGCCCGATCCACTGTCATCAGACTGGCCCTGGACCCGGCCCTGACTTCCCTTCAAACTTTTCACGTCATTATCATTCACAGGGATGTCCTCCCCGTCCTCATCCGGATCAAAGACATGCGGCTCCCGGATCTTCGCCTTTTTACGACACGAACTCCGAATGGAGCTACTAGAAGAGTCATATGACTGAGTCAAACTTTTCACATTTCCCAAACCCGCCCCTCGACCACTTCCACTGCACTGCTGTCCCATTGTAGACCTGGACGAGGTGGTGGAGGATGTGGACGGTCGCGGAGATGATGAACCCCCGTCCTCCCCATCCCCATAGGAAGCCACCATAAACGGGACGAATTTTTGAAATCTCATTCTCTCCAGAGCTCGTCTCACTTCAGAAATACTCAATTTTTTCCCGTCCAGGATGAAAGTTCGATTGAGAACGAGGCGATTCAAGCTGGAACAGACGGTGTCTCGATAATTCTCCAAATATGAGACAGGGTTCCCCAGGAGCATTAAAGTTTTGAGATGACTCAGACTCACTAAGGGATCCAACTCATTCTCATCCGCAATCATATTTGTGGACAAGTCTAAAACTTCCAAATGTTTTAATAGTGTAAAAGTTGAGCGGGTTAAACTAGTAATATAATTATGGGAGAGGAGGAGCACTTTTAAATGGGGAGGGACGGGCGGTATTGACTTTAGCTGGTTGTAATTTAAATTTAACACCCGTAGCGAACTGAGTACTCTGGTGAAGGAGTCATCAATGGACAGGATTTTATTCCGACTTAGATTCAAATTTTCCACAGAGGGTGTCAACTCAAAGCTCTCCGTCGCATCCGTGTCAATCTCACTGATTCGGTTAAAACTAGCATCGATCTCCTTCAACTCGGGCCAGACGGGTGTGAGTGAGGCTGTTAGCCCATGGCTATGACTATGACTGTGTAAGTGCGGAACGGATGCGGGGGAGGAGGAGGAAGACGGAGAGCAGTCCTGTGCATTGTTATTGTAGTTCCCACCAACACCACCCCCACCCCCACCAGTGCAACAATGTTGGGAGGAGAGGATTTCACTGATCGAGTCTAAACATCGTGAACACTTGAGTTTCCTTAGATTTGTCTTGATACTATTTAAGCTGGTGACCATGACTGGCGGGATTTTTCGGAGTTCCAGAAAATCCAGGGAGCGGAAGTAGAGGAGGTCAATATTCCCTGGGATGGAATTAACCCCTTTCACTGCCTCGGTGAGTGTTATACAGAGGGAGGGGGTTTGCTCAAAAAAATCCGAGAGGAACATGACATAGTCATAGAAGCCATTGCTCGTATCCGGAAATAAAGTGGCTTCATTTGACATTAAAGAGTGGATGGCCTCCGTTATAAACCAAAAAAGAGCCGAGTCAATGACGAATGGTACTGACTTATCCAGGATTTTATCACAATTTGATCGAAGATATTTCCCTAATTGAAGGACTGCCTTCGTCTGACTTTTCGTATCCATTTTTGATTTTTTTTCTGTCTTGATTTTCGTAAGTATTACACACTGCCCACGAATCTTAACGCCTTTATTAAACTTTTTGTATTCTTTCTTTTTTTATATCACTTTCAAATTTGCACGACTGCTTACATCACCCTGCTGAACCGAGCCATACCAAAACTAAAACCAGTCGAAGGCCCTTGCTCATGATTTTGCTAAACAGAATCAGCAGCGTTAGAAAACAGCACAGTTGACATGATTTTTTTGTAATGTAGTGTGTAGTACTGTGTAGGTGTAATAGGTGGATGTCACATGATGATGAAAAATGGTGATATTTCTTTCTTCAGTTCAGTATCCACTCGCTCAATTTTCCATAATGTACAGTTTCTAGAACGATGAGAGAAAATATAATGTAATTAATATTAATTGCACATATTTAAAACTAAAACTGTAAATCAAGTGTATTATTGATATAGGACGGTAGTAGAAGACACACATAGGATTTTACATAGGCAGCTGTTCTCATCGAAGAAGGATAAAAACTATGATAAGAAACTACGGCAAGAAATAAACAGTCCTAAGAACAACTGCGTACTTATCAAACTATAATACGATTTATAGCCGTGTAAAGATCATAGGTCAGCTTTTGGGAAAAATGCCTTTGAATGAAGCTCCTATTTCAAAGCCACACTCGACTAACAGATATGAATATATACAGCCATGACACATATTGAAGAATAGTACCAGAACCAGACGCAGACCGTAGCGAGCTTCTTCATACGATCTACATTAGGATACCCAAATTAGTTAATTATTTAAAAATTATAAATATATCTGGATATAATAAAAGTCAGCTCATTTCTATCATCAATATGATTATAGGCATTAGGGACCTGGACCCATTTATTACTTCCTAGGTATTTATCGAAAAAGAACTGCGCGCACTGTATTGTAGAACAAAACAAAATAAAGAATCGATAATAATTGGAGCTCCTCGTATTATATTTAAAAACGAGTTTTATTTAGATTTTAAGGTACCTAATTTGACATAAATAGTCTTTCTTTTTAACTTTCTAACTCTGTAGGAAAACTTCCATAGAGAAAACCTGCCAGGTTTGAACCTTCGGTATCGGTGCCCTATCGATATATAAAGAAACTACAACAATATTGGAAAATTATTGAAAAAATATTGTCTTTTTAAACACAATATCGTCTGTGAAGAACCAAAATGGCCCATATCCAATGTAAGCTAGACTTAGCTAGAATCAAAATGAGGTATGTCATAAAAACAAAATGAGAAGAAACATACGTAAAATGTTAATTAGGAATTTTTGAAAAGCGTAAAATGTTCTATTTTCATGTTTTTCAACAATGTAAAATGTCCTATTTACTGTAAATATGACATTTTACATTGTTGAAAAACATGGAATTATAGAACATTTTGCACCTTTTCAAAACATGGAATTAGAACATTTTGCAC
>JAQFZE010004665.1:0-11016 GCA_034695245.1 Dicyrtomina saundersi | reverse complement strand
AACACCCACTACACTGGCCCAAACGTACGTATGGGAATGCGTATGTACCTATGTAGAATAAACTCCCCATTACTTATAATGGCTTGTTAGTATCCTTTGCATTTTCATGTTGCATTTTTGGTGTGATGACGATAGTAACTTCCACTGAATAATTATAATATGTACCTACATGCTTGCGTCAAAACTGTGCTGTGTTCTGTGGAACAATAAACTTGAGATGAGTCACCACTTTTTCTGCAAAACTCAACTTAAACCTCACGCAAACCTAATCACGTCATAGCCTATGATAGGAAAACGTTTCGTTTGACGCTCTAGTTCTATTGAGTTGGAACAAACAATATGTAAATTATTGTAAATCCCCATCCCACGAAACGTTTTTGTAGTAGCATACGTTTGAAGTTACACGAGAGAGATACCAAATATTATTTCATATTGTACTACCTACCTACTAATCTACACTTCCTACCTGTTTGCTTTGCAATTTTGTTTTACACGAGAAACAACTGAAACTCCAGCTCACTCTTCAAACTCTCATTCAGATTCCGACTGCCGTCTGTGCAAGTAGGCAAGTCTCTTGCTTTTCGTGCAGTACAAATTGTTACACATAGTAATATTTATAGCGCAGTATTTAGCTGCATTATTACATAACTGTTTTGCAATAAATAATTGCAAACTAATAAAAGTTTTTTTTTAACTAAATATACTTACGTAAATACGTACGTGCGGTTACGTAAATCTACACAAGTAAGTGTTAGTTGATTTTTTGTATAGATAATTCCTTATAGTCAACAAGTCAGTATAGTTGCTTAAGAAGGAATAATGGCGGTGGTAATGGAGGTCAAAATTCCATACACATTGTTAATGCCAGCACCGGCATCGGCAACTGCTAGAAAAGAGGAATTTTTTACTGATATAAATCCAGTCAATTTGAACAACCCACCTGTTTCCATGGGAGACGATGGGAGTAAAGACGAGGATATCGACCCAGTTCAGCTGGGCGAAAACGTAAGTTTTCCGTTAGACAATTTTTTATTGACAAAATAGATAATAGAGACTAGAGTCGTCTCTCAATACGATGGTTAGTTTATCTCAAGTGCCTATATGAAGTAGAACACATAATTATATTGTGTGTGAAGAATCAAAATGACCCATATCCATGTTTAGTCAAAAACAAAATGCACTATCTACAGAAACAATAAAATAACATGTTCATCAGTCATCAAAGCATGCAAATAAAACCTTGTGCATTAAAAAAAAAAAGTTAGTACAATATTTTGTTTTTTTTCAAAAAACATATAAATAGAATATTTTTCACTTCTAAAAAACACTCAAATAGAACCTTTTGGCCTTTTAAAAAACATGTAAATTGGAAATTTTCCACTTTTAAAAATTACTTAAATAGAAAATCTTTGCCTTTTGAAAAACATGTAAAAAGAACATTTTGCACTATTCAAAAACACTTAAATTGAACATTTTGACCTTTTTAAATGACCTTTTTATTTACTGTATTTTTTTTTTGACATAGCTCATTTTTATTCTAGAATAAATTGGATATGGGTCATTTTGCATCTTCATAGGCGATTTATAATTACCTATGTACCGTAAATAACCAAATAGGCGCCCGAGTGCTTTGGAGGGCAACTGTCAACTGTAAGCAAATCTCTGACCTGCGACAAAATTGATTAAGCGCACATTTAATAGTTGCAGTAGACGAACCTAACGCGCATAAACTTGAGTTAAAAGTCGTCGCACATGTGTTGACCCTTCCTTGTTAGCAACTATTGCAGAATTTACGGTACAATAAATATAGTACAGTGAAATGTATGCAATATTATTAAAATGGGGCATGAATGTTGCTCATAACTAAAGCCTAGGTGGAACTCTATTTAAGTATTTACGGTAATTATCTATATATTTAATTTCTATTATATTTTGAGCTGCTATATAGCAAAACTAAAAACTGTGTACAAAACGTAATTAAATCAAAATAATTATAGCAAAATTGATTTAACTTCTTTTCTCTCTCTACAGGATTTAACGTTAATTTTTGAACACGCCTCATTTACCACAACCGACTTACTAAATTTTCGCCTTGTCAGTCAAAGTTGGCGGGATGCCGCCACTACAATTCTACACCAAAGAAATGCCCTCCATGTAGTTTTAAGAGGGGAATCATTCCCCGGTCTTGATACTGACCCCTCAAGCGATGAAGACGAGTCAGACGATGACGAATCCTGTCCAAGACTTTACCTTAACAGAATGCGAAACCGCCATGCAGTCCACCAAAATAAAAATAAAAAGCTACTTTCTCAATTATCTCATCTATTGTCAAACTCAAAAAAATTCCCAGCATCTCAACTATCCATTATTCAAGGAGAAGATACTTACCACTTTACCTGTAAGCAATTACAACCATTTCTATTAAATCATGGACACGTGATAAAAACATTAAGACTTAATGGCTTCTTCACTGCAAAGCAATTATATATGTACTGTAACTACGCTCCAAATTTGAACTGTCTTGAACTTGAATCTGCAAAGATATGCTATGATAGTGACTATGACTACGATGAAGAGGCTGAAAAAGACGAATCAATTTTAAATTCGTCACAAATTTCTTGCTTTCCTATCCGAACCCTTCGAGTAATTTCCCCACCATCCCCAACAGAAACCGCCGACGAATTTAAATTATTCTGTGATCTCCTAAGTGAAGTACTATCCTTCTCCCCTCGACTGAAATCTGTCCAAGACGTAGACATTACAACGCTAGGGCAACTTTTACAAAATAGACAGGGCCATCTTATTAAAGAATTAAATTTGAGGGATAAAAACATTCGTGATGATAATTTACTAAGCGTTTTAATACAGTACACAACTTCAGCCACTAGTTCAACATTAAATAGATTAAATTTAGATGTATCTTGCGAAGGTGATATTTCAGACTATGCCCAAAGTAGAAGTGGTTTAAATTCGTTACTAGAACATTGTTGTGATACCCTTCAGTATTTCCACATAACATATGAACTATATAACTTTAGAACTAAATTAGATATCCCACGAATGCCAAATTTAAAATTTATTGAGTTAACTGGACTTGGTGCCCACAAAGATTCGACGGATGATGCTGACCTCAATGAAGCAAGTGACTACGTCTTTCGAAGGACACTAAATTCAGATTCACCATCTTTCACATTATTTGGAAAAAGAAAATTAATAAAAGAATATTTTCCAAATCTTCATAAAGTCAAATTTAACCGTGTAGGAAAATACGATTGTGGTGGTAAACTACTTCGCCTTTTTAACCCTGAAGATGACGTCATTGACACTGTCAAGTATTTTGAAATTTTTGATTGTGTCTGGCCTACTATGGCTGAAGCAAAATTAATTCGTAAAATATATCCTAACATCTGTTTTGTAAAAATTAAAATTGAGACTGACGAAGCTTGTGAAGAAAATTGCAATTCCCTGTGGGAAATGTGCCCTTTGGCGGAATATATCGAAATTAACGATGTAACTGTAGACAGTAAAATAACTGAAAATAATGTCGCACACGTTGACCAATTCCTTACTGGCTTCCCACTTGAAATGTGCAAGAAGCTAAGAAGTGAAGAGATCCCACCAAATTTAATGAATAACCCCGAAATTATGAAATTTGTACAAGTCAAACCATCAATTTGTGACTTACCACGTAAGTATCTAGTAGCTTTAAAAACATTGAATATATTTTATTAATTATTATTGTGAAATGGTATACTAATGTTTTTTGTTTGTTTTTATTGTATTTTGTTTCAGGATTAAAACAACTCACAATTAGATTTAAAAGTTTAGAGGGCCAATTTGCATCGCACGTATCCTGCATTCACGCTTTAAAGAAAATCCCACATATTAAAGTTGTACTTTGTTTGCCTTATGAACTGCGCTCGAATGAAAGTGAGTTTAATAAAATAATCAAAATAATAAAAAAATCATGGAAATTAGATAAAGCTTGTAAAATTTATGTTTGAATATTTATTTAATAATTGATATGTTAAATGCATACTAATTTGTTTTTTTTTAAATATTATTACAGATGCAGAAAAGTACCTAGAGTCTGTATTGCCTTACGTTGAAATCGCATATAGTCTATAAAATGTCTATATGCCTACCTATACTTTCCTATTTAATTAGTATTACAAAATGAAGACTGTTGTAAACCAATATGTAGGGTTATTTTTTTTAATAATTCGTAAAACTGTCTTGGGCGCAAATAATTATGTAAGGCAGGATTGTGTGATATAAATAGTCACTGGTTTAATAATAGTACATATAATATAATGAACTTCCCTAGGTAAATTGAATAGACATGGTAATAGTTATAAAATTCAATTATGAAATCCTAATCGATCATTAACTGGACTGATAAATAATGTGTATTTAATTTAGGTAATGTACAATAAGATTTGAGATTTTAAAAATTCAATATCGCACTACCGCAATGCTAAAAATAAATCGTACAACTGTTAAGGAAGTTTAAACAAGTCAAACATAAATATCCAAATCCAAGTATGTAATTATACAAAATTATGACACACGTTGTCAGTCTACATTGCACTGTTTATTCGTACACAATAACAAAATAAAAGCTAATTAATTCAAGCACCAAACAACAAACACTCACACAAATCCCAATTAAAAATACATAAAATATAGCCAGCGTTAAAGAATCTCGAAGCTCTATGTATTTCCATTTATTCCCAGAATAATTGTAGTTGGACAAAAAATTCATAATCTCAAAATTTCTTCTTCCAGAAAATTGAAATTCATCTACTTCATTTTGTTTCGCTCTTAATTCCACACTTTCCCAAAATTTTTGTATCCCATTGGATTGTAGTAACTGTATAACACCACCCACCGCTTCCGAACCCCTTATATCAACTATCCAAATAACTGGACTTTCAAATATCCTTTCTCGAACCTTGTAGATATTAATTTTGTACAAAATTGGGAATTTTTTAAAATCCGATTCTTCATTAGAAAATATAATGCCAACTTTACCTTGAATCTTTCTACCAATAAACGAATACAACTGTGAATTATTTTTCCTATCAGCCGCTGAGCGTTTGTCTATACTTTCAGAGTAACGAAGTTTCGACATGAGTTCCCGGTGTCTTGTAGCCCCTGCCGTTGAGTACAATTGGGAATTGTTCCTATTCGCGTAGCCGGAATTTTCATAGGAGACTTCTAAAATAGACAAATAGTTTCTACTTTTAGCTAAAAAACTGTAATTATCCTTAACCAGATCATTGAACGATTTTGTCGAGTCGAATGATCTTGCGACAATTTGGTAGCTTTGCAATATACAGAGGTAGTAATTAACCATTGCAAATATGCAAAGTATCCACCAAGAATTCAGATACTTTCCTTTGCTGCTACTCTTAGTAGCTGCAGTATGGAACTTAACTACTTGGCCAACAAATGGGGACAATGCCAATGTCACTACTGTTCCAATGCTACTACCAGTTTTTGCTTCGGACTTAAGCATAACCTGAAGGTACATGATGTAACAGGACACTGCCGCCCACAGCCCCAACCATGCTGACCGTTTAAATGGGGCGGTCAAATTAATGAAACATGAAGGTGCTTCATCTTTTGGATTAGTTCCGTATACAATATTAAAGTATCGACTATTTTGGTACACAAGTACATCACGTGTCTCATACGACACTCTAGTCATGACCCCAAATGCAATCTGCTCACTCAACTCATCGATGTTTTCCCCATCTGTTATAACGGGTGTAAAATTAAATGAATTTGAAATTTCTAAAAATAATTTCAAAGGTGAGGCACAAAAGTTCTCATCGTGAGACATAAATATTTTAACGTGGGCAATTGTATCAAGGATTTTAAAATCGGAATATTTATAGCCGTTGCACCATTGGTGCTGCATGGGAATAGAGCGGCGTTGAAAATTTTTGATTTTGCCAGAAAAATAAGAACGAAGACGAATTTCAGATGTCCATGTTTGTAACAATTCTACGTCAAAAACATTTGCACACACGAGTTGGTAGTCACTGCAGAAAATCGACACTGTAAAAAAGTAATCAATTTCCATTGTTGTTTTAAATACGGATGTATGACCTTGACCTGGACCTGGAGCTTGAATTTGTGAATGTTGACCTTCATTGTGGGTGGTGGTAAGGCTTAGTATTATGTAAATAAGTGGGAGCCTAGTCATGTTGTGATAAATATCAAAGCAGCTTAGCTCTGCTACTTGTGTTCGGTAAAGACCAATAGCAATGTCCCGATCCACATTCACCTGACCCAGCAGACGGTCATCTTCAAGTATCTCGTCTGTGTCAAACGAATATTCCATTTGACCCCCGGATGATCGTCGCCTTAGTTTATGAATGATAATGTGTACGAAGCAATTGGGACTTAGACGTGTAATTCGATTTGGTCGTAATATATCCTCATGATTTTTTGATGCTAGAATAAACAGTGGATTATTTTTGTCTGCTAGTAAATAAATCAGCGGATTAAGTACACTAGCTACATTGGAGTCTTGAGGACGGTCAGAAAATACTGAAAATTTACAATTATTGAGTATTCGTATGAGCGAGGATATAACGCTGGGTAATTTTAATGGTTCGTTGTAGACTTGCTTTGCAATTATGAAACTTGGTTTGGAAATTTTTGGTTTTACAGTTGACACTGAGACAACAGATAAGAATAAAAAATATAAAAAGACAGCGTTAATTTTTATTTTTATTTGGTACATTTTGAAGAGCAGTATAAACTAAATCTTAACTAAGGGATCCCTCCTTTAGATGATTTTTGTTTTACGGAAATGATTAAATATTATTCTACTTGTGGCAAATATACGTCTTGCGGAATACAAATTCAGGAGGTTATAAAAAATGTGTTAATCTTTGTTTTCCAAAAGTGGTTTGTTTTTGCTTTGCTAATTAAATATGCTTACATAGTTTCCTATAGCCACACCGTGTACATGACCTATAGGACTACTCTTCCGTATTAACTGATCACGCACTGTTCAAATTTTAGTCATACAATTAGTTGATAATATCGTCTGTGTCTGTGAAGTACCAAAATGACCCATATTCAATTTCAGCAACAATCAAAATGGGATATGTCATAAAAACAAAATAAAAAACATGCGTAGAAAAGTCCAAAATGTTCTATGTCAATGTTTTCAAAAATATGCAAAATATTTTAATTCCATGTTTTCGAAAAGTTGCAAAATTTTTCTAACTCCATATTTTTGAAAAGGTTCAAAATGTTCTAATGTCATGTTTTTGAAAAGGTGCAAAATGATCTAATTTCATGTGTTTGAAAAGGTGCAAAATGTTCTAATTTTATGTTTTTGAAAAGATGCAAAATGATCTAATTCCATGTTTTTGAAAAAGTGGAAAATGTTCTAATTCCATGTTTTTGAAAAGGTGGAAAATGTTCTAATTCCATGTTTTTGAAAAAGTGGAAAATGTTCTAAATGTTTTATTTTAATGCTTTTAAGACATGTTTCAATATTTTTGTATATATGTAGTTGATATTATTTTTTGCTACAAACTACAAATTGAAATGGGTCATTTTGGTTCTTCACAGACGATATTTCCTTTAAGGAAATATGTTATGAACATTAAAGTCGTTGAGTTATCTTTCAGTTTGTTATACGGAAATGTTTGGTACTATAATTTTTATGAGTTTTTATTCACTTCCCCTTTGTATAATTATATTATCATATAAATACACTGACACATTATGAAATATGATCTTTCACTTGTTTGTGACGTCAATCGTAGCATGCAAAGGCTTAATGCTTACAGTAGTATTGAAACACTACAGCGTGCGATTAACTTTAAAGACATTCATATCGACGTTTAGCTTTTATTTCAAATGTAGGAAAGAACGAACCCCGTGTATAGCCTTTTAGTCTAGATTAAAAAAAACAGCTTTGTGAACAATAACTAAGAAAGCAACTAAAAACTTATATGACCTTCATATAGGTAGTACAGGGAAGTTGTTTTATTCACACAAAAAGCAACATGAAAGGGGCAACATTTCAAACATTTATGTAAAGGATAATGCTGAATAAATAAACTTGTATTAAATATTTTATTAAATATTTTTCTACATAACATGACGTGTAGAATATGACATTTTAATATTTACGTAAGCAGAAATAAAATATTTTTAATTCACGCAAAAGGCACAAAATAATAAAAATACATTCCTTGAAATAACATTATGTAGACACCTTTGAATATAAAAGGATACATTAGGGATCGTATGCAAATAACGTCGTCGCAAAATTTCTATCTTGAGGACGCTTTTAACCCAAGTCATATTGCCATCAACATAAACAATGTGCAAATAGCTGTCTTTACTATAATATAACATTATAGTGGCCCAGTAGACCCATTGATGACGTCATTTCTTGAACGTCCCCTTATGTTCTGATTCATACTACTCTAATGGATATTAAAAATATTAACTTTGTATACATAATCATGGAATTTACTTACCGTAATAGTCCGATTAAACGCCGGGTATCTAATGAGCGCCAAATCATACATAACCCCTAATAATAATACAAATGATTTTGTTTTCTGGGAAGCACGTTTTTCAGACAAATACGGTTTTTAAATTCAGCAACGAAGTGAATTATGCAAACGTACTCCACGAGGCAACTTTATCAAGTATTAAAACTGACTTGGTTTCTGTAATAGTGAAATGATTTAAGAAGTGATAATTTAAATATTTAATTAGTTTTTCAATGCATGTAACCTCTAACAAAACTGCTAAGGCAACTATACAAAATAATATGTGGATGGTTGGTTGACGTGAAATATAGAAAATACATTAAAATGTTATAAATATTCTATTATTTCTGAATACTGAAGTTATAAAACACCTATGTATTTTATAAGGAATCGACCGATTTTATTATATTTTTTTTAATTATATAAATAAGATCGTAGAAAAGTATCAGCGAAAATTGAGTCAGTAGCTTAGATTTTCCAACTCACCTAGTAGACTAAAAATCATATAATTACTCTTAAGAGCCAAATTTAATTTTTTGAATTACCTTTATATACAAACGTATAGGTTTATTTTACAACAAGTAGTATAGTTTAACTCACACTACAATAGTATCTCAAAGATTACGGAATAAAATGAGTAACTCATCTACAGAGGGGATTCTAATCCCTAAAGTAAAAACTGCAAATACAGAAATACCTACAGTTTCAGTAGATACACGCAAAAATTTAGGAAACAGTCCCAGAAAACTATTCACACCTATCATGGAATCCTACATTTGAAAAGGAATTGTAATGGGACAAATATTTCAAATGCACCCGTATGTCTGGAACAGGGACACACATCTGCTGGAATATGTCCAAACCAAATGGCGCCTCATTCTCTGGCACTTCAACATGCTCCTAACGTGGGCCTACTCCGCATTTGTCTTTGTTCGTTGCTTCCAAACGCTGGGGGACGAAACGAAAACGACGAGTGAGAAAGTGTACATGCAATTTATTTCGATATATTTTCTGTACCCATCTGTGATGCAGCTTGTAGCCTTGTTGCATGGACACGAGTTTCCCGTCTATGTTCAGGGGTACATGCTTTTCTTCGAAAAATTCGAAAGTAAGAATTGTGTTTTTTTTCAAAATTAAAAATCGTAAAAAAACATTACACTAAATTCATTTGTTAATAATGACGTTAAAAGTTGAAGGAAAGTATTTCACAAAGTCATCAGTCAGCAGCAGTAAAATCCCTGTGATTTGGTTCCGCGAGTTCATGATGGCAAATGTGTATCGTTGCATAAACTGCTTCACGGTTCTCATGGTCATTGGCTGCTACTTCAGACCTGGCTCACCTGAACATCTGTCGTCCCTTATGGACGATCCAAAAGAGCTGACTCTACTTCAGAAACTCCCATTTATGGCTTTTCTGGGATATATTGAAGTCATTTATCATGCGCATAGCTATGCACTCATATTCTGCTCATTTGGATATATATTTCCGACTTTTATAGTCACTAGTGAGCTTGGGTATGTTTACATAATATAACAAGCCAAGAAATTCCCCAAATAAAATCACAGGTTAATATTTACTTAAGCTTTACTTGTTTTATTGCAGATCCAAAACTTCAAAGCGGACGTGTAAGCTACTGAGGGAAAATACTGACAAGTTCCAAATGTACAATGCACTCAGGTTATCTCTTCAAACGTTCAACGAAATCCACTCTTCAATTGTCCTTCCCGCAACAAAATCCATTCTAATTATATTAGTTGTAGTGTGCACATACGGCGGGATTCGCATGAGTGGAATTCTAGTTATCACTTTAGGATTTATTGGGGTCTTTTGCATTGTTTTCTTGCTCATTTTGTTTAGCTTGTTTGCCGAATTTCAGAGTCGGACAGCTGGAGTTTTAGAAGAGTGGAAAAGTATGGCACTTGAGAGAAAAAGTAAGGGACTTAATAGTATTCAAGACAGGTGGAGCGTTAAGGTAGTGGGATCGCTAAGTGCTTTAAAAGTTAAACTGAGCTCCTATTATCACGTTGATAGAGGAATGATTCTGACGATGGTTGACGGGATCTGCAAGGAGACTGTTAATTTTCTTTTGGCTAATTCACAAAAGCATTCTAAAAAATAAAATGTATTAATTACATGTCTCCAATTGCATATCGTCTGTGAAGAACTAAAATGACCCATATCCATTTTGAACTAAAATTGAATCGAGCTATGTTATAAAAACAAAATGAGAAAAATGCGTAAGATAATAATTAATAATTTTTGAAAAGCATAAAATGTTCTATTTCCATGTTTGTAAAAAGCCTAAAATGTTCTATTCACATATTTTTGAAAAGCCTAAAATGTTCTATTTACATATTTTTGAAAAGCCTAAAATGTTCTATTTATATGTTTTTGAAAAGCCTAAAATGTTCTATTTACATGTTTTTGAAAAGTGTAAAATGTTCTATTTACATGTTTTTGAAAAGTGTAAAATGTTCT
>JAQFZE010004664.1:0-11017 GCA_034695245.1 Dicyrtomina saundersi | reverse complement strand
GGAAAGAAACTTTCGTCTTGACATTTTACTCACTCACAATCAGTTTTACTGATATCTCATCAAAATAATTACGCAGGTAAATTGACGAGTGTCGTCTGTCCTAGCCTCTTGTCATACGCAAACATATCTAATGTCTGGAGTGAGTAATATGAAAAAGATCAGGCAGTTCCAGGATAAAATTATACTATGTACAGTTAAGTTAATATATAGTAATGTTTAAGCATATACTGATACTATGTCGCACTACAGATAGAAAAGTACCTACATACATATGTATATTTCTTGGAGTTTATAATGATGTATTTACTTATAAACTGGTGACTCTTGTTTCGGATTTTGCCAATTCCCAATCTCCGACTTTGACAGACACGAAAAAGTTTTGAATGACAGCTCAAATTACAAGCACGCAGTCAGAGACGCGGAGACGTTCGGAGCTTTAATCCAAGACCAAGATGGCTAGACTAGACAGAGTAATCAGGAGTTCAGGAGAAGCTGCGAACATGGGAACGATTTTTGAAGACGTTTTCGTTTCAGTCCTCAGCGAACTTCTTTAGAATTATATTATACAAGGAAAGAAAAGCTAATTAGTGATATTTGTGTCAGAATATTTTTTTTTCTAATAATCTTTCTAATAAATTGATTGTTTGAAGTCCACTAAACTTTACTCTGTCTATTATTACCCTATGTCTAGCCATATTGTAGAATTTTATTTTTGTAGTCGAATTAGGAGTGTGACTGCAATGTAGAAGAAATTATGTAGCAATTTACTACACAATCCAGTGGCATGTGTCACCCTCACCCACGTCACAACACTGCCACGTTTTTAAATCTCAATACCTACGTAATGGAATCCTTGGAAAAGTTAAAGTTATTAATAATGTTAGCGGGACCGTTGAAAAGTTTTTCCAACCCTAAATAGTTCGAGTCACTTCAATAAGTTCATCAAAAGACACAACAACAGGTGCCCTGCCTTCTGGCAGGATAAACTGTCAAGGGGTGGTCCATCAATGATGTTTAGGAAAAAGGCAAATTTTTTACCCCCTCCCTCCCCTAATTTAGCACTTCCACAATGTAGCGTCATACGGGGTTTTCCCCCTCTCTCCCTTAAATCAAAACGTCATTGATGGTTGCTCCCTTAAGTAGTATCATTCAATTTATCTAGCTTTTGAAATCATTAGTTTTGACATTCGCTAATGTAGTCACTGTGAAATTTTTACACAATGCTATAACACAGTGCTCGAAACGGGTCAATATTTTATTGTCTTCCCAGAAATAACCCTACAAAATTTTGAGAAAAAAACAGTAGGTGGTTGCGAGCGTATTGTTGATTGGGAAATAATAAACCTTAATACTTTGAAATGCACAACACGGATACATACGTAAAATTAAATTTATGTATTTAAGACTTTGGGACTGGTAATTACTGATGATTGATAAATGGTGGTGTTAGTTTAAAACAATCAACAGTGGGTCAAAACTTCTGCGAAGGGCTCTCTGGCTTTCTTTTGTGCAGTATGTACTGGATATCAATACAAACTGAAAAAGAACGGGGTCCTCGTATTTTTCAAAATTGTGATGATTGGGGTCCGTGACCCCGAGCTCAGAAGACTGGATTGTTATGGGCCAGTCATTGTCTGATTGTGATGACTTCCTTGCGTCAAGAATCTGTTTTCGGTGTAGCTGTACGTATATTATCTTATCGTTACATTAAATGTACTCTAGCGTAGGTTAGATGTGTACCAGAACAAGTGTTGAGATTGCGGGGATGTGTTAAGTAAGAGAATGATTATTGTTCTTCGACTCCTCGAGTGTTCTAAGGACGAAGTACAGATGCGTCTTCTACTCTAACATTTTCACGAGCGGATTGACTGTAAAATAAAATCCCTGATCGCACTACAAATAGACATGCTGTTTCCTCGATTGGGATTATTACTGCCACTTCTACTATGTTGATTACCTTCATTTGGCTGGCCGGATGACGTGGAGGCGGTGCTCCTTGTCCCGGACTGTGAGTTTTTCCGATCCACACGCGGCTGTTGATCAGTCTGACGAGGATGATGATGTTGGAGGAAAGCCTGTTTCTCCTCTGCCTCCTCATCATCGTCATTATCATCATCATCTTCCTCCGCTCCCAAATTCTCCTCCTCAATATCATCTTCCGTGGCTCGAAAATTAATGTACGAGTCGGACGACGGGGACTCTGTATTGTTCATATAGGCTGAGGATGACATTCCTAATGACATGTGGAGTCGATGAACGTGCGTCTCGTAGGTTTGATGTCCGCTCGAGCTCCCTCCGCCCGTGAGTGAGACGCTCGTCGTGGCTGTGGCGGCGGCCGTGGAAGTCATTGTCGGAGTCGTCACGGATCCACCAACCCCCCCTCCCGAAGACGAAGACGAGCCTCCTCTCTCCCAGAAAAACGGCTTTCCGCCTGTGATCGAAGTCGATGTCAGGGATGACTTTCTGCAACTTGTTGATTTACTCCCAGAACATATTGATCCACTGCTACTCCCAGCCTCAGAGTTGCTGCCCGTGACAGACAGTGGAATTGGAAAAACACACGCTGAGGCCGACCGAGCTCTTTCATATATATCATCAGCAGAGGATCGGGGGAAGAGACGAGAGAAAGAAAGAGAGAAAGAAATAGACACACATTAATACACGGAACAAAGACGACCAGTTTTATGGGAGCAGCGGGGAGTTCAATCATAAAAAGGGATTTTCAATACCATCCTTTGTCATTTCTTGTTAACCTACAGGAATCAGGAAACTAGTCACTGAATTAGTAGACTCTCTCTACCAAATGTGTATATGTACGGCGAGACGTCCAACGTCGTCTATTACTGGTATCAGTATCAAGTCGTTACCCTCCATTACACTCTATCTACGTTTGACTCACATTCTAGAATTTGTTTAGTATGCTTCTTGCGTAATTATATTTGACCGAGATGGCATTCCTATTGGTTTATGACCCATCAAATCTTGCTGCGCCATTCACATTCTAATATAACATGTTTTCTTGTCAGATTTATCTACCACCGGGGCGGTATATAACTACACTGCACTCCAATGCTCTGCCTTTTCCACACGGGAACTGACAACTGGCGTAAATATAAACATCATGGGGCATAAAACTACCGAATGCATAAACATAGTCCACATTACTTTCAACCGGCGGCGCCTGTCTCGTATTTAGAAATCAACAAGGTATTATTGCTCGGATTATTTATACACAAGGTAGCTATAATAATTAGTAATGGAATACACAATTTAACTGTCGTATATACAAAAATACATTTGTTTGAAATCAAAATCGTAGGTTAAACAGTATATAGCTTTTTCATTGTATTAAGAAAAAATGTGTAACTAGATCTTCTCCGATTTGAAGAAGTTAAATAAACTTAATAAACGCATCATTTTTTAAATAAGAGGTGCAAAAGGTTAAGTCACTTTCAACGTTTTAAAGCATATAGGAAAGGGCGTAAAATTAGTTTTGTTACTAACAAGTGTCCCTCGTAAGTTTGTAGCTAAGCTGTTATGAGCTGCAGGAAGAAATAAGGTTTTTAAAATTCTAAGACGATTAAGTGTTGTGATATATGTATTTTGATATAAATTTAATTCTCCTACGTATCTTTTTATGAACTCATACAAAATTTTAAGTACAAAATACAGCCTTTAATTATAAGCATAGTTATGTATACTGTCTAAAAATAGTGTAGACTCTACTCGTGGGTTTAAAAATTAAATAATAAAAATGCAAATAATGTTGAGTCTGTACCTGGTTTGGTGGACTTTAGATTCTAGAAAAACTGGCTGAGGTTGGTACAGAGCTGAGAAAGTTGCCCGACGCTTCATATCCACTTTCCTCAGATGATTTTCGATAGCTATTCCAAGTACTGCAGCATCCAGCACGAACCCATTTTTATCCCAAGCAACCTACATCCAATACCATCGTATACCAATCATTACAGACATCCCTCAAGGACGAAATAAATATTAGTTGTTCCGACGAGATTCTTAGGAATTTTTCCATGCTATGCGTTTGTATTATTTCTCCTGTCTCCCCCTTTCATACTTTGCCCTACTTTCTTTTTACCATATTAATTTACGCAATTCAGATACACATTTTTTTAAGCTGAAAAAAAATCAATAATTAGTCTGCACCAACTTTGATTCCCTATACAAATAGTATATATTTATTTTGCTGGCTCTTTTTAAAAAAAAGAAATCATGAATACTATTACCCCCAGCTAATTAGTTCCCATTCATGAACTTTTCATACGAAATTTTGTACAAATAAAAACAACCACCGTCTTCAGTTCTACAGATTTTATAAAGTCTACTTGGCTGCCTATACTCTTGTGTAGTGCTATGAATTCAAATGACTGAATTCTCTATTGAGCCAGTCGTCTGCGTCTGGTGCAAATAGCTTTTAAACACATTTTGTTTTTGAACTCTGAATCTTAAATTGATAAAAAGTCAAATTTTAATTTAAAATAAAAAAATAAATATTCAAAAAGTTTCCTTTTATTTTCCACAAACCTTAGACTTTTCCTCTGGAGAACTCCTTGAAGAAACTGGGGAGGCTGCTGGAGGCGATGGAATTTCAATCAATTCACTTTTGCTTGCTATACATAAATATATAAGAATAAATTAAATTTTAACGTATCCAACTCCTTACTATCCTTACGTTTGACTTACTTCCTATAAATACATCATTAAAACAAAGAAATTCACGTTTTTTGAGAGTCATTGGGACCCTTTCAAACCTACCTAGCTTAATTTGCCCTTGCCCTTGAAGTACATATTTAATACTCTGATTAGTAATGTTCTCTATGAAGGTCATGAGTCATATCTTTCCTTTCAACGACCATTTTGAAGAACTTGTAATTTTGAATTTGACTATAATAACTATTTGGCTTTCCACAACTCCAAAATTTCGCTGAAAATTATTTCTACCTCCTCCACAATAAATTAAAGACTACGGAGTCAAAAGGAGATTACAGGATATAAGTGGAAACTCAGTAATTGAATCGAATTAATTTGTCTGCCTTACTACAAAAATAAAACAAAACAAAAATTCGGAGAGCGTGCTTCGATATCTAAAGGATTGTGTGTGTGAGGAACAAAGCTGATTACAAGTCATTCCTACGTTCCTTTACATTTGGCTTATTGTGTAGAATTTTCTCTGCTCATTTTCATTATGAGGACCATTGCTGTTCCAATTCCTCTGACATTTATACATAACATGGTTATTCTGGTTACAGCCTCTAAAATAAAGCAGACGCACATTTTGTAGGGGCGCGATATCCCGAAAACACTCACTCAGGGAAATGAATACCTATACCCTCCTCCTCCTTGCAACTTAAAATATATTCGGATTCGGATCGATACACAGAAACTTTTCCAATGAAAAATGACGAAGAATATCTCAAAAACTTTGCTTCCCGCATACTGCCATGATAGTAATTGGCTTGCTAAAAAATTCGGATTGGAAAATTGAATTTAGTGGAGGGGACGGAGAGGGGACAGTTGTATAGGAACTGATAAAAGACAGAGAAAGAAATTTTCACTCATTAACTTCATTCTCCTTTCTCTCTGGTCTCGGGATTTTACCTCTTTCCTCCCGGGCGTTGCGTTGATGTGGTCATAAAGGTCTTACAGATTTCAACAAGGCAATTTAAAGCTCAAATGAAAATACTCGTAAGACTCTCCAATTAAAAGACGGAGAGAGAAGGAGGGATTGAGACTTGGACTAGGAAACTAGGAACAGAAGCCGTACAGGTCCTGTGGTCCTACATAAAATATCGCTTAGGTATTGTTACTACTCCTTAATAAGATATGTAGTGCGGACACATCTAATTTAGCCCATAGAATTTTAGAGCAAGTACATACCTAACCTTACCTATGTACATCCTTCGTATCATCTTCGTTAATTCTAGGTTCTTCACACACTACAACTACCAACACTCATAGGCATCCTACGCTACATATGTAGTATAATAGACTTCTTACCGTTCTCATTGGTGATGGTGAGGATAGGCGTTCGAATGAAACCCGCAGCAGAAGACGGGAAATAACGAGTATCACCCGGTGAAGAGATGGTCGGAGAATTGATGGGTAGCGGTAATTTGACTGAAATGGGTTGATGTCTCCGGCTAAACCACGAACTCCCAGGTCCTTTTCTTGCCATTATAATGGTCGCATCAAAAGACCTCGATCGATTCCCTTTTTTTTACACCACATCCAAAGTACAAAAAAAGAAAGAAAGAACGATAATATTATAGCATCATTCATATACATACAATAATAATAGACCAACTATTTTTTATAGAAGTACTAAGAAAAAAAATCTGTAAATCTCATGAGCAGAAAAAATGTACTATAGCACTCGTCACCGTCACCGTCACTCGCATGACCCTAAGCGTATAGGTATTGCTTCTTACACTTGGGTGTATTTAATCACTATACACTCTACAATGTCATCATGCCATCCACCATCCATAGACAATTCTTATCAAGAGACATGTAAACATTTATCTCTATTCAACTAATATCTCGATCTCGACTCGAGTCTCAGCCACTGTTATGAACAGCCCGTGCCCGTAGTGTGTTCTTTGAACTTGACTTTGTTGAGTATACTATACACTGCGCTGCAGTTCAGCCACATGAGTCAGCTAGGCCTTTACGTATGGAGAATGGAAAATGACCTAGAAATATGTCTGGATAATAATAGAATAGACGAGAGAATGAAGACTGGAACTGGAACTGGCACCTCTGTTAACCCATTTTCAACACTCCCAGATGAAAGCCTCTTGTGACCAGCGAGCCTTCACTTCCAAATCCAAATCCAAACCGAACCGAACCGAAAATGACGACTATTTCCTCCACCTTTAAAGTTAGTCACGGGGACTTTTAGCTAAAGGCTCCAACTCGCGTGTGCTCTAGTCTTTAGCCACGACGTCAGAAAGATAATGTACCATCTGTATTTTAGCTGAACGTCATATATTATGAGGAGACCAGGGAATATTACAGCAGCTTTCAACGACTGTCGACTGTCGGAGACTTAAGTGGAATCCACTCAGAGAGTCACTCCACACATATAATACTCCGATGCGTTCTACGTTCAAAGCACTTTTAAACCATTAATGCTTCTCATAGTTCCTACTGAATCATCATTATGGAATTAAAGCTAAGAACTATTAAACGATCGTTTCTATGCTGTCTGAGTAGCTCACGTTCTTGCCACACGGCCAAAAATGCACATTTAATATACGGAATTCCCCCCAATATCAAAGCTCCCGTCTCCCGTATGACGTTTGACGTCCACAGACTCGAATTTCATCAAATTTAATTTCATATTCTATATTTTCAAAAGTGATAAACCACAACTACTCCACATCCTCCATTGGTTTCAAGGCTACATGCTTCACGATCTATACATACCTAATACAGTATAAACCTTGATGAAAATAATTTCGATGAGGATCCTATCTCGTCACAAAAAATAAATAGCCTGTCGAAATTTAATGAATGGTGAAGCTGTAAATTTTAAATTGTAGGAATTGTACTAATATAATAGAATGCTTTGTAAAAAGCGCTGATTGTATTTTCCACAAATAAAAGGAAAGTCTCTTGAAGAGCTCAAACTTTAAAATCTTGCTTGACGACTGGATATAGAAATCAACTATATTATGCATATACTGCACTCGTTACTTGCTACGCAACCTATAGGTATAACAAGCGACTAATGCATTATACTAATGGCTGTTGGCAGGAAATGATTCGAAATCTGACTGTGACATGTCTTCACTGTACACCCCACAAAAAGATTGTCATCCTCAAGCAGGAAAAAGTAAATGGAGAAAAAAGAATTAAAATGAGGTTTTTAAAAAAGTAAACGAGGATTTTGATAGTCCATTACGATAACAATAATAATCGTACATAATATTCTTGAATAATCTTTCAAGTCTCGAGAAGAAAAAAATAATAATTTGGGAGATCGAATCCATTTCTAGGGATGCAGAATGTAGATATTATGCTACATAATGAAAAGTGTTGTAACTGACAGTTGTGTTGTGATATTGAGATGCAAACAAATGTAGGTAATCGGAGGTCCCATCTCTTCATCCCTCCCACAGTCCTCACCCCTACTACCACTGCACTGCAAGACGAAATTGAAAGGTCATAATGTTATGAAGGCTAAAGAGATGCATTTAGTAAAATAACAAAGCTGAACATTCAAAATTCTCTGTCATGTCATTTCTGCCCTGGACGTTTCTTCAAAAAGTAAGATTTTTTTTCTAAATTTTATATTTTGGCGGGAAATTTTTAAATTCTAACTTGATCTCTTATGGCATGCATATGGCTGCCACCATGCCTGAAAAAAAAACGAAAACCCGGCTGTACTATGTATTATTTTGCAAGTAGGAATCGGGGAATCTTCTAGAATTGAAACATTCTTTATTATTGTCCCGTATTTCCCAGTCTTCGCGCTGTAAATAATAATAACTCGTAGTACAGCACACTCTCAGATAGACGCCCTTGCACCTTCCCCAGAGTCATCCCATAAATTGTGTCGATTTTGCGGCTGACTAGACGACATACGGCAGATTGCTCAGGCTCAAATCAATACGCTCCGCACTCACTAATACCTAATGCCAATTCCTATTATCCCCTTTGCGCTCCCTTTGAGCTTCCCATTGTCAGGTTGTAGCATTACTTTACAGGAGAAAAAACAGAGTCACTAAAGAAGTCTGGCCCGTGCTCTATATTCCGTTCCTGTCCTCCCTATTACGAACTTACGTAGGAACATACCTATATTTACCTATATGCCTTAATTTGAAGTTTAATATGTGAATGTATGGTAGAAATATAGAAGTAAAGGGCTCATAAAAAAAGACAAGATGTACTTTTGGTTTTGGTCTGTGACTTACATACTATGCGTTCCCCGCTTGTCAAAGAAGGAATTTCTATTTTTCTCACTCACATATCAACCAAGATAGATAGGTACCATAACACTAACTGAATTCCAATCCGAATCCACTTTGACTTCCTTGAGCTTGAGCTCGTGTTGGAACTCAAATTCCGCTTCGGCTTCGGCTCCGGCTTCTCGCGTACTTACTCGACATGGCTAACATAGAAAAATCCCGAAAACCCGTTTTGGGCTCACAAATAGAGAATTACAGACAGAGTAGATGTAATATCTATAGTCTGCCATGGTTATATACCTCCATGCTGTAGGCGGAAAAAGTGAGAGAAATCCTCCGATCGTGGTTTTAGAGTTTACACATCTGTGTATCTTTTTTAGCATCCGAGTCCGAGTCCGAGTCCGACTTCCATAGTTTTCTCTACAGATATTTCCTATAATGTTCTCGAAAATTGTGAATTTGCTGGCGGCGTGTGACGTGGAGTTTAATAGGAACGGGACTATAGATACAGATACGCTCCTTTTATACCTATATATATATATGACTGACACAGGGTTGATACATTGTTTTTCTTCACTCTCTCTCCCTCTCTCACACGCACACACTCCTTTCCACACAATTCCAGACCGAGTTTATTTGTCCACAATAGTGCGCGCAAAATCCAAGGAGGAAATACAAAGATAAGAAATAGGTAGACGGGAGTCAATGTGTAAACATAAACTTGGCAAGGAAATCACGGAACTCTCTGTGAAAAAAAAAGTATCGAAAGGCTTTTGGTTCCTTTTCCTTTTAAACTTATAACCAACTGTCATTCCTCATTTCCTTATAGTTCACTCTTTACTACTTGTAGAAAGGCTCTTTGGTTTCATTTTCTCATAGTAGTAGACTAAATACAAAAAGAAAATCAGCTTTGAGCTATATCTATATTAAATGATCACGAGTCGTCAGTCCCAGTCATTTTCTATCACTAAATTACACCCTGCCTACATCATCATGGGAATGACAAGTAAACTTTTCTAACTTGGCTAATATAGACCCCAAACTTTACTTGCAGTACGGACGGGCTGCACGTTATTTAAAAGTCTATGGCCATAAATATTTATTCGGATTTGCAAAAGATAAAAGACTTTTTTTGCCACAGCTATAAAAGGCATAACGTTTTTTAAATGACGTGTAAGGTACCTAGGTATACATATTTGTAGCTTGGGGGGAGTGTCCTTACATCGAATATATAAGGCACGGCGACGGCACACGCTATATATAGTGGATGAGTATTTAGTATTTAGGAGTAGATGTTTAAATGCGGATTCGATAATGTTACAGTTTACAGTGTAACAACAAATTTGCTGGGAGCATTTGTAAATATTTACAAATGTTTTCTTCTTCTCTCAAATCCTACACCCAGTTACCTTAGTTTATTTGCCTATATCTTACACGGTTACCATCGGACTCGGAGTGGTAAAAAATTTCAGTTTTATTATGTATGTATGTACTATAGGTACATTCAATCAGTCAAATGATATGCATTCTGCTCCCTGCTTCATTGTGGGCGCCTGTAATGGGAGTGGGAGCGATGCGATGTGAGGAATTGATGAGATCCAAATTAATGCACTGTATTGTGTAATTCAGTTATCCAGCTCCACCACGGCTCCAGTTCCAGTTCCAGTTTTAGTCATTTCAAGAGAAAACGGATACTTTTGATATGATTACACGGCCCTGGCATGTGGATACGGGGGTGTATTTATAAAGGCATTTATTTTTGCATTAAATCCTAATAGCGGAGCAGCAGCAGCTGTATTCATAGTTTATAGTTAGGGAGGAAGCTGGGACCATGCGGTGCTGGTTGGTGTGGATCTGCATAGGTAGATTTTCCTATTTTCCATGATGCTAGTTAAATAATTCATTGAAGAACAAAGTACGGACACGGACTGCGAACCGTCAACGATTTCCGTATATCCAATCCCTTTGTCATCCTCTGTTCGGAGTTTCTGAGTGAGAGAATGCAGATGATACTTATTAGGAAGAGAATAGAGATGCGTAGTTACAATTAGGCTCGGATGTTGATTCTGCTTCACTTTGTATGTAGG